>APFE030613288.1:335427-363604 GCA_000404065.3 Pinus taeda | reverse complement strand
GTCATCTCAGACCATATTGTTTATTTATTCACTGAGCGTGACACGGAGAGAGCCCTCTCCTATTCTGGTAGGGCTAGCTACCAGACTGAGCGTGGTTTGTGGTTACCCTGAATTTTGCCTTCCTTCAGCCTAAGGCAGATTTAGATGCTAACATAATGGTGACTCAACTGGGGACAAAATGGTTTGCTTGTAGATTGTCTTGCCCCTGGACATATCTCAAGTTCAGATCTGATGGTTGATGGTGGACAACAATCAGAAAGAAGACAGCTGAAATCATTCACCTGGCGACTCCATTCACTGAAGAACCCAGTAATCGGTGCTTCATGGTGACTCCACTGGAGGACTAACTCTTTCTCTGCGAAAATGGAAGGATCTTACACAAAGTTCGAGTATCCAAAGTGGAATGGTATTCAGGACATACTCTGGTTTCTTGTGAATTATTTCTTTGTTGTTCTTGAAGTTGTCCTGAAAGTTTTTCAGAACTTGTTGTATGATAAAGGTGATCAAAATCTTCAATCGACCCGTTCAAAAAGCGTAAATACTAAGTTTCCCTTTGATCCTGGCCTCCTTACTTTTCCTACATCTTATGATGATTCTCTGCAAATTGATGAGCCTAAAGAAAACAAAACTGATCCCATAACTCTTTTATATAATCCTACAGCTGTTAAAATCCCAAATAGGTATAAACCTCTTGTTTTACCTTCTGTTCTTCATGCTTTCCCCAAAAACTATGATCTATACTTGCCAAGATTTGACGGTGAATGTAAGAATGTCAATGTTGAGCAACATGTGCAGAATGTTGAGACTTTTCTAGACCTTTTCGAAATTGATGAAGAAGATGTGAGTATAAGGCTTTTTTCTCTTTCTTTGCAAGGCAAAGTCAAGAGTTTGTTCAAAGCCCTGCCCGATGCGAGCATCATATATTTACAGCAGTTCATCAAAGTTTTTCTTGACAAGCGGAGGATCGGACATAACCTTTTCCTTATCGTAGAAGAGTATAATCAGCTGAAAAGACTGCCAGGGGAGACAGTACAACAGTTTTAAGCCAAATTTAATCAAGTTTATTATTCAATGTCGGTTGATATAAGACCCCCTCCTGGATCTGCTCTCTTGCACTACCCAGGTGCCTTTGTTCCAGAAATGGAGTTTCAGCTGAGAGAAAAGAATGTCGCAACACTTGAAGAGATGCAAAACAATGCAGTAAATGTAGAGGTTCATTTGCTGATCAGAAGGGAAAGGTTGAAAGAAGAAGAGATGAAAAACGTGGATCCAGAGAAAACTACACCTTCAGAGGAAAAGCTTGACATTTTGGTGAGTACAGTAGAAGAGATGGTGAGGAAAATGACTGCAAAAGATGAAAATGATGTTCATGAACAAGTGGCTGATCCAAAACATTTTGTTTCTTATCTCAGTAGTCATAAGGATTGTTCTATAGATCATCTTGGAGAAGAAAGACCTGTTGATATGACATGTATGCTTGACGACGTGTTTTATACTGATGATTTGCCTTAGTTTGATCAGTATGATGATGATGATGATTATGCTCTCCAAACAAAAGCTAATCCTACAGACAAATCAACAGCTAGTTTGTGAGATGAGGAAGTTTGCTTACAACAGCTCGAGTACAGTGATCAACCAATGCATATCAGCTATGGAAACGATGAGGAAATTGCAACAAATTTTGAAGTAAGTGAAGGATCTTTGCTTTTCTCTTTGAGTCGTGTCAGTTCATCAGAGAGAATTTCCATGCAATCAGACATCAGCGATCGACAAATCTTGATTTGGATCCTCTTGAGGGCGGTGAAAACTTTGTTCCAGACTTCTTATATTCAGAGTTCTAGCCCCCAAATGCCATTAATAGTCAGGTTGCACATGAAGACATAGAAGCTGGCATATATGATCAAACGATACAAGAGATTTCCTACCTTTATGTTTTGAATCATTTCAGTTTTTGCGGGGTAAATTGCATAGTAAATCTTCAAATGAAAAGCTTGTAGGAAATCAAAAATCTCTCAGTTTTAATGTTGAGGATGAGATAGATGGCGAAATTTTTGAGCAAGTCGTTAATAAGAAATCTTCCCCTGAAATAATTGATGAAATCATTTTGGATACAGAACCAGATTTGCAGCCACCAAACACAATTCAAGGTCAAATTACAGATGAAGGTGAGGCAGTCGAAATACATGATTTAATGATGCAAGAGGATTCTGTACCCTTGTGTTACGAAGCATTTCAGTTTATAAGGCAGAATCTTCGTAATATCTCTAAATAAAAGGATGAACAACCAATAGGATGTCATACAGTTTCAATAGATATATCGTGACAGTCTCCTCAAGTTTTTGATGATCCTTTTGCTCATGTGTTAGATTTTGTTTGCTGTAAAAATTCTTCTTCATCAGCTAACCGTGCAACAAAAGAGAATGTTGATAATCATCTGTTTCAAGGGTCACCTTCATTGTCTTGTTTAATCGGTTGTTCATTTCATAGCCCATACCAAAGTTTGCAATCATATGAGGAGATTGATAAAGGAGGCTTTGGTTCTGTTTGGAATCAACAACAAAGTTTGGTTCTTCACGAAATTCAGGATCCTTTTGACCACTTGCTGCAATCATCAGAGAAAGACAGTGCAAATGTGAGGAAAAGTTTAATATCCAGCTATGAAGATTACTTGAACCAGAGCAGTAATGTGTTAATGGAAATCAATGGTGATGCTTATGAAGATCCTTTTGCAGTATTCTTGAAGTCATCTAGCCAATTCATGCTTTGCAAGTTTGTCAGCAGTGAACTTGATTCCAAGTTTCCATGGGAGTTGCCTTTCGATTCTTCCCTTTTCCTGTGCATCAGAAAGCATTTGGGAAGAAATCAAATATCAACCATAATGCTTACCTGGTTGCATTGGTTGTTCCATCTCACTTGACCGGGTGGTTGGAAAGAGTAATTAGGGTAGGTTTGTTGAATAAGCTCAAATATGAGCATCTTTCCAGTTTGTTAGTTAGGATTTAGTCATGTCTGGTTTTGTTATGGTTTTCAGTTTAAGTCTTTAGTTAGAATCCATCTACATAATGTCAGTTTCCGTGTTTTGACTCCGTAGCCCAATGGACGAAGGCACTATCTGCTCTCCCAAAGATCTGTAATTCTTGGCACCTCCAAGGAGCTGGAGCTACCATCCCTATTAGAGCCAATGTTAGAGTCAGTCTTGTCAGTCCTCTGTCAGAGATCAAAACTCTTTCTGCATCTCATTTTTAGGTGTCTCGCTCCATTCACTCAGCTGCATTCCGCTAGAGGCATGCCATAATCTGACGAAAGAGTCTTGTCAGTTCATTCCCCTCATGTCTTGTACGTGTTGGCTTAGGTCTTTTCATCAAAGTTATTAAAATCCATGACAGTCAATGTTTGATCTTTTAATGGACAAGACTCATTTCAGTCATTGGGTCTAGGGTTTGCAAATTGTTGTTCTCAAAGTGCTTCAATAATACTTGCAAGCTAGAGGAAGGTTCAATAATTCACTCAAATGATGTTTCTGAGCAAGAAAAGATGAATTTTGGAAAACTGAGAGAGGTTTTTGTCCAAAATAGGCCAAGGAAGAAAAATTTCCTTCGCTTTTTACACAGCTATCATGGTTTTAGAGAAATGTCAAAAATACAATTGCCTCGAGAGAATTGATGCACCTCTAAGTGACCTTGGGAAAATCAAGTTTTATCCTAGCTTGGTTAGCCAAATGACTTGCTTGATGAGTAAAATGATAACTAGACACAAAGAGCTTTCCAATGAGCTATCATGAACTCAATTTGCAGTTGAGGAACACCTTCAAAAGTTGAGTGCAACAGCACTCTGCCTTGAGGCAGCCTCATTTGGCACATTTTGACCAGTCCTGAGAGATTTGATTTTTAATAGGGCAAATGAACTCCAAATTGAAAAATTCAGGTTGGTTTGGAATTAGACTCAAATACCTTTCCAACGAGCTATCCTACACCCAATTTGGACACCGGGAAGGCCTCCAAAAGGCTCCTACAAAAAGGCACGGCGCACGGGAGGGTGCGACGCACTGGGAGAAATTTTCCAATGTAAATTTACACTGGCGCAGTGCACATGGGAGGCGCGGCGCACTGGGCTAAAGGGCCTGAATTTCATTGAAATCTTCCTCCAAATTGCAAATTCTTCATTCCACAAGCAGGTAAAGCCTCCATTTTGGTGTTTCATCCAAGTTTGTGCTAAGGTATGGTGGTCTATGGATGCTAATGATTCAAATAAAAATTCAACCCTTTCATTTTGAATTCCTCACATGTAAACTGCTGCCTAGGGTTTCAAAACTTGTTCGCCACCAAGGTTACTCTTTTCCATTATTTCTCTTGTCCTTAATTCCGTTTGTTCCTTGACTCCATTGTTCCCCATCCCCTAAAGTTATTAGACCCCTATCCTAAATTCTCTTTCCCAAAACTTTCAAAGGTGAAACCCTAAACCCTATCCTACACATAAAACCCCTCACAACCCTCCTATATTTCCAAAACAAATCTCTCCCAATAGTCCATAATCCCTCACTATTTTTCCCTCCCCTTATTGTCCCTCATGTCATTATTTTCTCTTGGTGACAAAGGTCAAGCACATCATCAAAGGCATTACAAGATAGTGTGACATATCAACACCTATTTGTCCGAGACAGTTTGTCCACCAGCAGACATGACATCTGATCCGTCATATGATCATGAAGAAGAGACACAAAATGATTCACCGACAGAGGTACATGCACCCAGGAGGCCTCATAGAGGTGGCAAAACATCCGTGAAGACCAGCAGGCTGCCCAACGAAGCCTAAATGAGAGGACACCCATTCAGTAGGAGATAGAGGCTGATTGAGAGATTTGGCTCAAGAGGATCAACATCCACTTAGAGAAAGTTTTTGGTGAATGTGACAAGGACAAACAATTATTGAGGCATATGGTTTATCATTATAGGGCACGCAATATGAGTTCCAAGGCTCGGATAAGGAATTTGAAGGCGAAATTGAGGAAGGCAACAAAAGACAAAAGAGGCAAAAAGAAAAAGATCGGCTCCGAATCTTGGCCAAAACCTCTTTTTCCCAGCATGACACTTCATAGAGAAGCTCCAGCCCAAATTTCAAGAAATTTGGAGCATTTTTTGCATTTTGGCAAATTTTTGTACAAAAAACAGGGTTTTTCTCCCTGTGCGTCGCGCCACTAGTGCAGTGCTTATGATAGCGAGCTCCAAATCATGAAAGGTTTATATTTTTGGATTTAGCATGAAAAATCATGACTGCTGGTGCATGGCCAAGAAGTTTAGGCAAGTTTTGAGTCCCCAGAAGGTCAAAAACACTCAAAAATGACTTCTCTGCCCTTATTTTGACACACAGGAAGCAGCTTTGGGAGATTGAAGTTTTGGAGGTGCAAATGAGCACCAACTTTAGAAATTCCACTTGGGTTGGAAAGTAGACAGGCAAGGATTTCTAACACGAACACATGGGCACAATTTGGACTTCAGCAAGTACCTCAAAATTGCCTCCAAATTGGCACGACGCATACAGTTTTGGGCGCGGTGCACAGAGACCCAAAGGCCAAAATCACTTCTGCTCCGCGACATTTCGATATGCAATTTTCTCCAAGTGGGCCCGCTCATTTACATTACATTTTTCTCGACACCTAAGGAAAATTTTAAAAAATATTTTCACTAAAGGTTGGCTTCTATCCAAGTGGCAAAGGAAGGCGAGTAGTCACTCAAGCTGTTTGTCATTTTTGTAACACTGCACCTGTCACTAATGGTTGGTTTTCCATTTCCAGTTTGTAATGATTTGAAAAACTCCCCAACTTTGGGTTGTTTCATTTCCCAATGGAAAAGTCTATTTATTGTATGTAAAACCATTTGCAAGGGGGGGTTGTGATTTCTGGGAGACTATGGGAGAGAAACTCAGCTACTCATTGAATATTTTGACAAAGAATTAATGAAAGGTAGCAGCTTTGGTTCGTGAGATTCATGTGGTGTGAGTGTAGCAAATGTATTCTCTTTATGTTTCATATGAATTTCGTTATGTTTCGCAGTTCATTCATATTCATTTCCAGTGAAATTTTCTAAGTAAGATAAGGTAGAATTCGTGTTTATTGCTCTGCCTGTGGGAAAGTTTCACGTTCTGTGTTCTTCTTCTGTTGAAAAGGATTCATGTATTTATGCCCTTTTTACCCTCCTAAACAATCTTTCCATTTCGCATTATTTCAAATTTAATTGCTAGACTTTCCGCCTATCTTGCCTCACGAAGTAATCTGTGCCTTTGTGTTAAATTCTCTGCTCATATTGTTCGTTGGTCCCATACATCCCAGAAACTCAGCCATTTATCAAAAATTGCCTCTTGCTTCCATATTTATTTACCTAGCCTAAAATCAATATTCATTGTAAGTCATCTCAGACCATATTGTTTATTTATTCACTGAGCGTGACACGGAGAGAGCCCTCTCCTGTTCTGGTAGGCTAGCTACGAGACTGAGCGTGGTTTGTGGTTACCCTGAATTTTTCCTTCCTTCAACCTAAGGCAGATTTAGGTGCTAACATAATGGCGACTCAACTGGGGACAAAATGGTTTGCTTGTAGATTGTCTTGCCCTAGGACATATCTCAAGTTCAAATATGATGGTTGAGGGTGGACAACGATCAGAAAGAAGACAGCTGAAATCATTCACCTGGCGACTCCATTCACTGAAGAACCCAGCAATCGGTGCTTCATGGTGACTCCACTGGAGGACTAACTCTTTCTTTGCGAAAATGGAAGGATCTTACACAAATTTTGGGTATCCAAAGTGGAATGGTATTCAGGACCTACTCTGCTTTCTTTTGAATTACTTCTTTGCTGTTCTTCAAGTTGTCCTGAAAGTTTTTCAGAACTTGTTGCATGATAAAGGTGATCAAAATATTCAATTGACCCGTTCAAAAAGCGTAAATACTAAGTTTCCCTTTGATTCTGACCTCCTTACTTTTCCTACATCTTATGATGATTCTCTGCAAATTGATGAACCTAAAGAAAACAAAATTGATCCCATAGCTCTTGTATATATTCCTACAGCTGTTATAATCCCAGATAGGTATAAACCTCTTGTTTTACCTTTTGTTCTTCATGCTTTCCCCAAAAACTATGATCTATACTTGCCAAGATTTGACGATGAATGTAAGAATGTCAATGCTGAGCAACATGTGCAAAATGTTGAGACTTTTCTAGACCTTTTCGAAATTGATGAAGAAGATGTGAGTATAAGGCTTTTTTCTCTTTCTTTGCAAGGCAAAGTCAAGAGTTGGCTCAAAGCCCTACCCGATGCGAACATCATAGATTTACAGCAGTTCATCAAAGTTTTTCTTGACAGGTGGAGGATCAGACAGAACCTTTTCCTTATCGTAGAAGAGTATAATCAGCTGAAAAGACTGCCAGGGGAGACAGTACAATAGTTTTAAGCCAAATTTAATCAAGTTTATTATTCAATGCTGGTTGATATAAGACCCCCTCCTGGATCTGCTCTCTTGCACTACCCGGGTGCCTTTGATCTAGAAATGGAGTTTTAGTTGAGAGAAAAGAATGTCGCAACACTTGAAGAGATGCAAAACAATGCAGTAAATGTAGAGGCTCATTTGTTGATCAGAAGGGCAAGGTTTAAAGAAGAAGAGATGAAAAACATGGATCCAAAGAAAACTTGACATTTTGGTGAGTGCAGTAGAAGAGATGGTGAGGAAAATGACTGCAAAAGATGAAAATGACGTTCATGAATAAGTGGCTGATCCAAAACATTTTGTTTCTTATCTCAGTAGTCATAAGGATTGTTTTATAGATTATCTTGGAGAAGAAAGACCTGTTGATATGACATGTATGCTTGACGACGTGTTTTATACTAATGATTTGCCTCAGTTCGATCAGTATGATGATGATGATTATGCTCTCCAAACAGAAGCTAATCTTATAGACAAATCAGCAGCTAGTTTGTGGGATGAGGAAGTTTGCTTACAATAGCTCGAGTACAGTGATCAACCAATGCATATCAGCTATGGAAATGATGAGGAAAGTGCAGCAGATTTTGAAGTAAGTGAAGGATCTTTGCCTTTTTGCTTTGATTCGTGTCAGTTCATCAGAGATAATTTCCATGCAATCAGACATCAGCTATCGACAAATCTTGATTTGGATCCTCTTGAGGGCGATGAAAACTTTGTTCCAGACTTCTTATATTCAGAGTTCTAGCCCCCAAATGCCATTAATAGTCAGGTTGCACATGAAGACATAGAGGCTGGCATATATGATCAAACGATACAAGAAGATTCCTTAACTTTATGTTTTGAATCATTTTAGTTTTTGCGGGGTAAATTGCATAGTAAATCTTCAAATGAAAAGCTTGTAGGAAATCAAAAATCACTCAGTTTTAATGTTGAGGATGAGATACATGGTGAAATTTTTGAACAGGTCGTTAATAAGAAATCTTCCCCTGAAATAATTGATGAAATCATTTTGGATACAGAACCAGATTTGCAGCCACCAAACACAATTCAAGGTCAGATTACAGATGAAGGTGAGGCAGCCGAAATACATGATTTAATGATGCAAGAGGATTATGTACCCTTGTGTTACGAAGCATTTCAGTTTATAAGGCAAAATCTTCGTAATATCTCTAAAGAAAAGGACGAATAGCCAATAGGATGTCATACAGTTTCAATAGATACATCGCAGCAGTCTCCTCAAGTTTTTGATGATCCTTTTGCTCATGTGTTATATTTTGTTTGCTGTAAAAATTCTTCTTCATAAGCTAACCATGCGACAAAAGAGAATGTTGATAATCATCTATTTCAAGCGTCACCTTCATTGTCTTGTTTAACCGATTGTTCATTTCATAGAACATACCAAAGTTTGCAGTCATATGAGGAGATTGATAATGGAGGCTTTGGTTCTTCACGAAATTCAAGATCCTTTTGACCGATTGCTACAATCATCAGAGAAAGACAGTGCAGATGTGAGGAAAAGTTTAATATCCAGCTATGAAGATTACTTGAACTAGAGTAGTAATGTGTTAATGGAAATCAATGGCGATGCTTATGAAGATCCTTTTGCAGTATTCTTGAAGTCATCCAGCCAATTCATGCTTTGCAAGTTTGTCAGCAGTGAACTTGATTCCAAGTTTCCATGGGAGTTGCCTTTCGATTCTTCCCTTTTCCTGCTTATCAGAAAGGATTTGGGAAGAAATCAAATATCAACCATAATGCTTACCTGGTTGCATTGGTTGTTCCATCTCACTTGACCGGGTGGTGGAAAGAGTAATTAGGGTAGGTTTGCTGAACAAACTCAAATATGAGCATCTTTCCAGTTTGTTAGTTAGGATTTAGTCATGTCTGGTTTTGTTATGGTTTTCAGTTTGAGTCTCCAGTCAGAATCCATCTGCATAATATCAGTTTCTGTGTTTTGACTCCGTAGCCCAATGGATGAAGGCACTGCCTGCTCTCCCAAAGATCTGCAATTCTTGGCACCTCCAAGGAGATGGAGCTACCATCCCTATTGGAGCCAATGTTAGAGTCGGTCTTGTCAGTCCTCCATCAGAGACCAAAACTCTTTCTGCTTCTCATTCTTAGGTGTCTCGCTCCATTCACTCAGTTGCATTCCACTAGAGGTATGCCATAATCTGACGGAAGAGTCTTGTCAGTTCATTCCCCTCATGTCTTGTACCTGCTGGCTTAGGTCTTTTCATCAAAGTTATTAAAATCCATGACAATCAATGTTTGATCTTTTAATGGACAAGACTCATTTCAACCATTAGTTCCAGGGTTTGCAAATTGTTGTTCTCAAAGTGCTTCAATAATACTTGCAGGCCAGAGGAAGGTTCAATAATTCACTCAAATGATGTTTCTAAGCAAGAAAAGATGAATTTTGAAAAATGAGAGAGGTTTTTGTCCCAAATAGGCCAAGGAAGCAAAACCTCCTTCACTTTTTACACAGGTGTCATGTTTTTAGAGAAATGTCAAAAATACAATTGCCTCGGGAGAATTGATGCACCTCTAAAGTGACCTTTGGAAAATAATTTTTTCTCCTATCTTGGTTAGCCAAATGACTTGCTTGATGAGTAAAATTATAACTAGACATAAATATCTTTCCAATGAGCTATCATGAGCTCAATTGGGAGTTGAGGAACACCTTCAAAAGTTGACTGCAACAGCACTCTTCCTTGAGGCAACCTCATTTGGCACATTTTGACCAGTCTTGAGAGATTTGATTTTTGACAGGGAAAATGAACTCCAAATTGAAAAATTCAAGTTGGGTTGGAAATTAGACTCAAAGACCCTTCCAGCAAGCTATCATGCACCCAATTTGGACACAGGGAAGGCCTCCAAAAGGCTCCTGCAAAAAGGCACGACACACGGGAGGGCGCGGCGCACTAGGAGAATTTTCCAATGTAAATTTACACTGGCGCGGCGCACTGGGCTAAAAGGCCTGAATTTCATTGAAATATTCCTCCAAATTGCAAATTCTTCATTCCACAAGTAGGTAAAGCCTCCATTTTGGTATTTCATCCAAGTTTGTGCTAGGATATGGTGGTCTATGGATGCTAATGATTCAAATAAAAATTCAACCCTTTCATTTTGAATTCCTCACATGTAAACTGCTGCCTAGGGTTTCAAAACTTGGTCGCCACCAAGGTTACTCTTTTCCATTATTTCTCTTGTCCTTAATTCCCTTTGTTCCTTGACTCCTTTTTTCCCCATCCCCTAAAGTTACTAAACCCCTATCCTAAATTCCCTTTCCCAAAAATTTCAAAGGTGAAACCCTAAACCCTATCCCACACATAAAACCCCTCACAACCCTCCTATATTTCCCAAAAAAATCTCTTCCAATAGTCCCTAATCCCTCACTATTTTTCCCTCCCCTTATTGTCCCTCATGTCATTATTTTCTCTTGGCGACAAAGTTCAAGCACATCATCAAAGGCATTACAAGACAGTGTGACATATCAACACCTATTTGTCCAAGACAGTTTGTCCACTAGCAGACATGACATCTGGTCCATCATATGACCATGAAGAAGAGACACATAGTGATTTTCCAACAAAGGTACATGCACCCAGGAGGCCTCATAGAGGTGGCAAAACATCCATGAAGACCAGCAGGCTGCCTAACGAAGCCTAAATGAGAGGACACCCATTCAGCAGGAGATATAGGCTGATTGAGAGATTTGGCTCAAGAGGATCAACATCCACTTAGAGAAAGCTGTTGGTGAAAGCGACAAGGACAAAGCATTATTGAGGCATATGGTTTATCATTACAGGGCACGCAATATGAGTTCCAAGGCTCGCATAAGGAATTTGAAGGCGAAATTGAGGAAGGCAACAAAAGACAAAAGAGGAAAAAAGAGCAAGATCGGATCTGAATCTTGGATGAAACCTCTTTGGCCCATCATGACACTTCATAGAGAAGCTCCAGCCAAAATTTCAAGAAATTTGGAGCATTTTTTGCATTTTGGCAATTTTTTGTACAAAAAATAGGGTTTTTCTCCCAGTGGCATGGCGCTTATGATAAGGAGCTCCAAATCATGAAAGGTTTATATTTTTGGATTTGGCATGAAAAATCATGACTTCTGGTGCATGGCCAAGAAGTTTAGGCAAGTTTTGAGTCCCCAGGAGGTCAAAAACACTCAAAAAATGACCTCTCTGCCCTTATTTTGACACACAGGAAGCAGTCTTGGGAGATTGAAGTTTTGGAGGTGCAAATGAGCACCAAATTCAAAAATTCCACTTGGGTTGGAAAGTAGACAGGCAGGACTTTCTAACAAGCACACTTAGTCACAATTTGGATTTCAGAAAGTACCTCAAAATTGCCTCCAAAGTGGCGCGACGCATACAGTTTTGGGCGCGACGCATACAGTTTTCTCCAACTGGGCCAGCTCATTTACATTACATTTTTCTCGGAACCTAAGGAAAAGTTTAAAAGGTATTTTCACTAAAGGTTGGCTTCTATCCAAGTGGAAAAGGAAGGCGAGTAGTCACTCAAGCCGTTTGTCATTTTTGTAACGCTGCACCTGTCACTAATGGTTGGCTTTCCATTTCTAGTTTGTAATGATTTGAAAAACTCCCCAACTTTGGGTCGTTTCATTTCCCAATGGAAAAGTCTATTTATTGTATGTAAAACCATTTGCAAGGGGGGGTTGTGATTCTAGGAGACTGTGGGAGATAAACTCAGCTACTCATTATATATTTTGACAGAGAATTAATGAAAGGCAGCAGCTCTGGTTCATGAGATTCATGTGGTGTGAGTGTAGCAAATGTATTCTCTTTATGTCTCATATGAATTTCGTTACGTTTCACAGTTCATTCATATTCATTTCCAGTGAAATTTTCTAAGTAAGATAAGGTAGAATTCATGTTTATTGCTCTGCCTGTGGGAAGTTTCACGTTCTGTGTTCTTCTTCTGTTGAAAAGGATTCATGTATTTATGCCCTTTTCACCCTCCTAAACAATCTTTCCATTTCGCATTATTTCAAATTTAATTGCTAGACTTTCCGCCTGTCTTGCCTCACGAAGTCATCTGTGCCTTTGTGTTAAATTCTCTGCTCATATTGTTCGTTAGTCCCATACATCCCAGAAACTCAGTCATTTATCAAAAATTGCCTCTTGCTTCCATATTTATTTCCCTAGCCTAAAATCAATATTCATTGTAAGTCATCTTAGACCATATTGTTTATTTATTCACTAAGCGTGACACGGAGAGAGCCCTCTCCTGTTCTGGTAGGGCTAGCTACCAGACTGAGCGTGGTTTGTGGTTACCTTGAATTTTGCCTTCCTTCAGCCTAAGGCAGATTTAGGTGCTAACAAGGCATATACAAGGCATATGGAATACTCTTCATCATCCTTCCATTCAACATATTAGCAATGCACATAATAAGATCACGGATGAATTTTCAAAGAAAGGATAACTAGCCACAGAAGAAGGTATGGATATCCTGATAAAAATAGGATCAGATGAGACAGAAGTAGAAAATGTCAAGCTGCCAGGATAGACTACTGAAGATCATCATAAAAAAGTAGAACATCAATACAGATAAGTTTCTTGAAAATCTTTGTATCATTTTTGTTAAAATTTTGTACAATTTTTGTATTTGGTTTTGTATAGAAAAGAAAGAGGAATGACTACTTTAATGTAGTTATATACAGAACATGTAAATGGCCTGATATACATTCTAGTCTTATAGATTCCCATAGTGTGAATCTGTGATATATTGTGGATGGGGCAGAGCGTATATAGATTCATAGTCTCTGTTTTATAATAGCATACAGTTTCATATGTTTGTATGAAGAGTATTCACTCCTCCATGTAGTCAAATTGTGGATATCACAGGATTTATGAGGATGATCTGTCCATCATATGTATGTATTGTTTTAATCATAATATAAAACAGACGATTTTTTCTTGCTAAAAAAAACATTAGGTTGGATACAAGTTGAAATTAAAAACAATTAAAAATTCCAAACAAATCAATAAACAAATACAAATTCTTTACTAAAAAGATATCTAGGAATCAAAGATATTTAAGTCTACAACAAAAATGTAACATGGCAAACAAGACAAATATGTGAATTAAATTATATCCTAGTTTTACAATAAAGTGTTACATGGTAATGAAGATGGATATTCAGATTAAAGGATATTGGGGATTTCACAAATCCGAGATTTTATTGGGGAGATTAACTTAAATAGTTCTAGATTCGATTTTTTTCTTAGAAACTTAAAAGTTTGAGATCTTTTTTAATTTTTTAAATTGTATAACAATAAAAACAAAATAAGTGGGTTATTTACAATGGATAATAAAAAAATTAATCAAAATTGAAAAATTTGAAAGGGTCTCTATTTTATTAAAACAAAATAAGGTTGTTGTAGAACTCACAACACCACGTAAGTTTTAAGGAATTTATGAAGTATTAGGTTCAATTTTATCTCAGTTGCATAAAGTAACGCTGATATGAGTGAAGCAATTATTGTATTATTAGTTAGTGTAGGAAAACCAGCATACTCAATCGAGAGTCCTCCAAATTCTCCATAAGGTTCGTCTCACCAGTCACCTGAATGTAATACACAGCACATTCCTAAATATTCACAACGACCTTGTCCTAGATGATCTCCATCACCATATAGAAAAACAGTTGGTTAACAACAAGGAAAAACCTTGGTTACCACTAGGAGTAGTCATTTTACTGGGACAATATCATGACTTTACCCAAACATCCATAAAAGTTCTTGCCAAAATTTGATAACAACAACAAAGAATCATCATAAGATCATGTAAGTAAATTTATGTTAGCAGTTAACTTGAAGAATGTTGAACATGAAGATGTAGTCTATAGATTATTTCATTTTACATTTGAAGGTAAAGCATCTGTATGGTACTTTTCTCTCTACCAAGGTACAATTTTAAACTATAATGATTTTGAAATGAGTTTTAAGAAGAAATTCAATGAAGATAAAAACACATATTGCATTAAGCTTAGAGTTATCCAAGACTAAAATGGACCCAAAAGAAAAGATAAAGGATTTTAATCAAGGTTCTTAACACTAACGAATAAAATTCCTTAGATTTTAAGACTTGCAACAACTGTGCTACTAGAGCTTTATACTACTACTCTTCCTTCTAATAATGTAATTTTTGTTAAAAGAGTAGGTAAAAACACTTTAGCTGAAACTTTTGAGGAAACTTTAATGATTGAAAACCAAATGCTTAGCGTTGCACGAAATCCTTCAATGTAAGAAAAGAAATTTGTTCTTGGTCTAAAGAAACCTATGAATAAAATTATTGATGATTAAAAAGAGAAAGATTCATTTGGTGTGCAAGGTTTGCAAATGATCATAAAGAAGTTTTCTGATGATATAATTTATCTAAAAAACTTAGCAGAAGAACTTACTGGGAGATCATGGAGAAATTATTTTAGAGAAAATAAACCACCTCCAACAGATCAAAATCCTTTTGTTGATGAAATTATCTTGACAAATTCACTTAAGAAATTTTTTTTAGAGCTCATAATGCTTCTCATTCAAAGAGGACTTGCCAAGCCTTTGTAAACATGTGTAAACTCTTTGTTGACATTGATGAAGAAGAAGCAAATCAAACAAATAGTGTGGAAAGAGAGTGGAAAGAGAACCTCGAACCATGAATTAACCTAATTTGGGATATTTCCTGAGGAGTAATTGATGAAGACGAGGACAAAACTAAGGATATTTTCATTTTTCATATAAGCAACAAAGTTCCTCCATCTAACCTGGGATGTCATTCTACTTCTTATCTTTTGAAGAAAACTTTTTCAAATACCAAAACCAATTCAAATATAGGTGAATTTATTGTAGTTCTCGATAATTTAAAATATGATCTGGCAGATGACATAAAGAAATCTAGGGCCAATATTTTACCATAAGGGTTGATTAAGTTAAGTCATCAACAAAATAAATTACTCTAAGCACTAGGAAGTAAAAACTTAGAAAAAAAATGTTTCAATTGTTGGAGAAATAGATAAAGGAATATTAACTAAGGTTTCTTCACCACAAATGAAATTGAATGTAAATGCAACACTCATAGGAGAAAAGTCTAACTTGAATATTCCAACATTTTTATTAACATTCAAGTTTTTTAATTGAAACGTACATAATTTCCTAGTCGATTATGGGGCATCTTCGAATGTCATGCCTTACTTAGTTTGTAAGAAATTAAATATTGAACTTAGAAAAAAAATACCCAAATTGTATAATTAAATCACTCGAATGTTAAAGTCTTTGGAGAATTAAAGAAACTACTTATTAGAATTTATTTTGATCCTAGAGAATATCAAATCATAAATATAGTTATTGTAGATATCCCTAAATCATATGATTTTTTTATTAGTAGAGATTGATCTGAGAAACTAAATGGATATTTTTCAACATACTTGACCTATTTGTGTTTACCATAGTATCACACGAGAGAAATATAAGACATATTATAACATATTTAAATGATATTAATGAACCTATTGTGTTTTCAAACTCTATGTTGAGTGGCTTTTGTTGTGATTCATTTTTTGGGAACTTCATTGTTGTTTCTTCACCTTTTGCATATGTGCATAATCAATTTGAGATTCTTCTTACTACTCAAATTGTTGTAATTGTAAAAAAATTGATAGAGATTGTATAAACTTAGTGTTAAATGATGAAAATGTGTATGTAAAAAAAATGTGGTTATTATTCTTTGGTGGCTCCAAAACAAGCGAGGGTGCAAGAATACAATGTATTCTCAAGGATCGCAATGGAAACAAACATATGATAGCTTGCAAATTAGAGTTCATATGCACAAACAATGTCACTAAGTATGAGGCACTTATCCAAGGTCTTAAAAAAGCCATCTATTTGAAAGTAAGACATATAGAAGTTTTTGGTGATTCTAAAATCGTAATTAAAACTAGTAAAGAATTTGATACATTATGTTTCGCATTATTTAAGGAATTACTGAGATGGGATATGGAATCTGATTTCTTATTTTAATGTGTTTAACATATTTTCCATGCCTCAAGCACAAAATTTAGGTGCTAATTTACTTTCCAATCTAGCTTATAGATTAATTCCATTAGAAAAAAAAATCTACTAATAACTTTTATGTTGAACTAATTTACAAGCCACCAATACTAGATAATATTACCAATTGGAGAATATTTGATGATGATGATGATCAAATTCTTGAATTTTTTACTTAATAAGATACTTTTAAGGAATCAATCATTGATGTGGATCAATATGATGAAGATGTAAACATTTTTACTCCAGAAACATAGCTCAAAGTTGAAATTCAATTCCAAAATTAGTGATTCATATAGAGAAATTTTATGACCTCTGGAACAAATTCGAGGAAGTTATGCATTGCAAGACGCACAATTCATCTATGTAATATGAGGTAATTAATCTTTCTACCAAGAACCTTCCTCAAAACACCAATTTAGGTATTGATTGTACAAATCTAGAAGAAAAATCTATATTTATTCATCTTTTCAAAAAATATAAATTTATATTTGCAAGGACACATATTAGCCTCAAAGCATATGATACCCATATAATCCAACATGTTCTACTTTTAAAGTAATATGTTGAGCATGTTCAATGAAAATTGAGAAAAATGCATCCAACAATGGAGCAATGAATAAGGAAAGAATTGAATAGATTATTGGAAGCAAAAATATTATTTTCCAGTCAGCATTCCTAATGGGTGCCCAACAGATACATGTAAGAAAAAATAATGGAGAAATCATAATTTACACTGATTTCTGAAATCTAAATAAAGCCTCAGATAACGATAACTATCATATTCCACCTATGGAGTAGATTCTTTAATGTTTCTAAGGCTTGGAAATGCTATCCTTGTTGGATTGTTTTTCAAGTTACAACTAGGTCTTTGTATTCCATGAAGAGCAATTGAATACAACTTCCAAGAAAAATGGAGCACATAAACATACAAGAAATTGTCTTTTGACTTAATTAATGTAGGTGCTACATTTCAGAGGGAAATGGACATTTCTTTTAGAGGTCTGGCAAATAAGTCGACACTTGGCTATTTAGATGATGTAACTATTTATTTTTTCCAAAAGGAAAAAAAAGAAGAAGGTAAATTCATTCATTTGAGAAATGATAGAAAATTACATTCTGTATACACACCCTATGTGCATTTGGTTGTGGAAAATTATTATATGAACTCATAAAAACAACTCTTTTAGCTAGATATCCATCTATAAGACTAGAAAAATTAACCAAGCAAAAGTTATGTTAATTACATCAGGGTTGGAGTAAAAAATTAGGTTCCTCCCTGCAAGGAAAAAAAACTTATAATTTGGATCCTAAAAAGTTATGCTCTTTCTACACCAGACAGATTGTCCATTTAAGGGCTATGAAAGAATTCATAAGCATGTTCATATTATTACTCCATTATCCTCACAGTCCTTGATCCATATCCAATCCCTTTTTCGAGAGTTGGTTTGCTACTATGTTGTGTTCCCTATAAATATGAGAACAAGAGAAAAAAGTGAAAGAGTTAATGAGCCACATGGTTTCCTCCATAATAGATATGAATAAGATAAGGTGTTCCTCCAGACTTGTGTTTTGTTGAGCTATATGATTATAAATATTAGGTCCCAAAAACATGAATATGGGTGCATCCCTTTTCTAAAGTGAGAAGCAACAAGTTTTTGCATGCCAAGAGTTAAACCTACTTGTTAGTCCTAGGACCAAGACCCAATTTTACATGAAAGGAATGAGATTTTGAAAGAAAGAGGAAAAATCCTCCTCCACTCTTCTGCCCTTAGTTACTTAAGGCTTCATCAAAATAGGCCTACAACATGGATAGGTCAACAATTTCTGCAATAACTAGTCTGGTGGTGGAGCGCATTCCTTTTTCCTATGGGAAATGACATAAAATAGCCAAAACTTTCGTGGCTATGTGCTCGAGAATGGAAAGTTTGTTTTAAAATTTGACTTGATTCCTAGCCATCCACACCCCCAACACATGATTAGGGGGAGAGCTTTGTAGGCATGACACCTAGGATTTGTGAGCCATGCCTGTCAGGTACCTTCCAATTTATCCCCTTCCCAAACACCTGTGTGTCCCAAAGCATTTTTGCACACCTTACATACATGTTGAAATAATGGGCACGCCATGAAAACATGCGTTGTTGTTTCATCATTGTTCTTACAAAAGGAGCAATATCCTAGCCTAATCATAAATCTTCTTTGCAAGATATCTAGAGTGGGAACCTTCCTCTCCATCAGAAACCACAAGAGAATTTTTTTATTTTATAGGACATATAGATTTCCAAGCCACTTTCCACCACTGTCTAAAATTTGCTAAAGCTATGATAGCCATTAGAGATATATATCTAAGCTTGGAGGTGTAAATTCTTGTAAGGGAAATACTCCAAATTAGTTTCTCTTCTCTTTTTGTTAGTCTTATATGGCCATCATTCAGAGCATACATGTATTCATGCCAAACTTCCTTGTACTCTTCCTCTAATCCCAACTATTCATAAGAAATCCATCCTTGCCTCCAAATTATAGAGTTTTTAGGGGTAGCAATGTGAGCGAGCTTAGAGAAACCCCTATCTCTCAGATTTTATATAAGTGGGAGGGGCAGTAAATGCCCTAGTCCACTTTTGTGCCAAGTCTCACTTTGTCATCTCTACCTACTTGCCATGGCAACCCATTGTCCATGAGATCAAAATAGTATATGACAACCCTTCAAATACCTGAAATGTGGGCCCTTAATTTTTCCAACCATCTTATACAATATTCCAATGAACTCAGAGCGATGTATTTTTTAGTGACAACCTTTATCCATAGGATTTGCGAAGAAAGAAATCTCCATCCACACTTCACTACCAATGCTTTTGAGAATAATAAAATATTCTTTAAGTCCTAGCCACCCAAGAGCTTTAGAATTTCTATTTTATCCCATTTAATCCAAGGGAGCACCCTGTGCTCCTACATCCTAGGCTAGAGGAAGTTTGAGCATATTCTTCAAATATTTTCTAGGATACATTTAGGGATCCATGCAAGAGACATCCAATATACAGGAATCGATTCCAATATTGATTTTATCAAAAATAATTGGCCTACCCTTGATAGCCATTTAAAACACCAACTTATTATTCTTTTCTCCACCTTGCAATGAGCCACTGCCAGTATTCCTTGTTATAGAAGTTTGGTTTGCGGTGAAACCCTAAGTAATTTAGGCCCTCATCTAGCAGCTTAGATTCATATTTGAGTAGTTGGGTTATATGATAGATCTCCCATTCATCTAGGTTGTGAAAGGATATAGTGGTTTTTCAGTTGCTTATGGCCATATTTCTGACTTTGTCATAAAGAGAAAGATTATGTGTTAGCATGGTCACTTCTCTTAGATTCCCATTACATAAGATGAGAATATCATCAACAAAAGGAGATGTGTGATAACCTCTAGAGAAATGAGTGTTCCTTGAAAGGTCCCCTGTCTTTTCACCTCTTCTAGGAGACGACATATGCCCTCTGCTACAAGTAAGAATAAAAGAGGGGAGAGGAGTCATCCCTAACATGGTCCTCTTTGGGCATGAGGGGAGATCGATCCATTAATCAACACAACAAAATAAATTGTCTGAATACAAATCATTACCTAAGCAATATATTCCAGAATGAAACCCGCATGGGTAAAAAAAGGTGATATAAATTCAGTTAACTCTTTGATAGGTCAATTTTGATGAAAACCCCCTTTAAATTCTAAGTTTTAATACCGTGTAAGCCCTCCTGGGCCACTCCAATTGCTTCATGGATTTGCCTCCCCTCCAAAATGGCAAATTATTCTTTGGATATGGATTTAGAAATAATAAGATAGAGTCTGTAAGCAAATTTTTTTTCCATAACATTGTATATGGAATTGCAGAAGGAAATGGGATGAAAGTCTTCAAAGGTTACATGATGTTTCACCTTAGGGATGAGAGAAATAAAGGTCAAGTTGAAGGTTGGATGTGTTTTCGCTTCCCTTATAGATTATTAAATCACCCTCAGGAGATTGTTTCCCATAATTTCACATAGACCTAAAAAGAATTTGACAACCCATCCATTCAGTCCTAACTCTTATCCTTCTAAAAGTTGTGCAAAATCGTTTTAAGTTCTTCCTCATATAGTTCTTCTATGATGGCCTTACTCTCCTCATATTCAACAATTCTAGGAAAGAGTTGTGTAATTTTGATTACTTCTATAATTGACGCACCCTCATGAGCTCATAAAATATTTTCAAAGTGATTCTTCCCCTTGGAACCAAGGCCTTGAAAATTCAATACCTCCATATCTACAAGATCTTGTAGACTCCATATGGTGTTGCACATTTTCCTCCCCTCTGCATACAGATGGAAGAACTTTGTATTTCCATCACCACTTTCCAACAAAATGGCCCTACTTTTTAGGTGCCACTCCTCCTCTCTAACAATTAGGACTTTTTTTTTCCTTTCTTCCAATTTTAAGAGGGCCTCTCTAGTCTTGGGAGAGTTGAATCCTTCCTCTTCTTAAATTAAAATGTATTGAAGCTACTTTTGAATCTCCACTAATTCTTGAACTTCAACCATTTTCTTCTTCTTTTCCCATTCTTTCGTTTTATGTTTGATCAATTTTAAATTAGCTTTGAATTGGACAACAATTGAAGATCCTAAAAGGGGATCAAAGGATTTCTAATGAGATTTAACAAGGGATAATAAGTCCTCATCTTTTAACCAAGAGGAGTTCAATTTTAAAGGGTTAATCGACTTCTGAGATACCCCTTTAATTTCCAAAAATATGGGAGGGTGGTTTGATTCCCCCCTACTCCAGTCCATTGTTTGACCAGGGAGAATACATCCATCAATGCCTCTGAAAGAAGGAACCAATCGATTCTCTTGACCACCTTGTCATCCCCTGTTCAACGGTTCTACTAGGCAGGAGCTAGTTTGGTTGGTTCCACCTCCATCAACATACATTGATCTAACATACATATGAAATAGTCAACAAGAGGATCTGACCATGCCCTAGGACCCCAAGATTCAGAGGAGCCAAGGGAAAAATTAAATTCACAACCAATAATTAAGGTGTTAGACTTGATAAAAGAATTCCTAAAGAGCTTATCCTAGAACTCCTTTCAATTTAGAGATGGCCCATAGATTTTTATCAACATAATAAGGGTACCAAGATCCCAAGAGAAGGCCTCGATACTTAGACCCGAATTTGTGCTCCAAATATTTAAATATTTAATGATCCTGATTTTCTAGCCCACGACTACCCCCTAGATCATCCATAAGTGTTATACGACGTAAAACTCCAACCAACCGAGAGAGCTTCAAGGAGTTTGACTATCGAGTCACCGTCTCCTAGGGTTTCTTGAAGAAATATTATATCTGGATCACTAACTTCGACCAAGGTTTTAAGAACACATTTTTTATGGGTACATGCGAAACCCTAACAGTTGAATGACAATAGCTTGATTATGGGACCCATTTTGGGGTTGATAATGCTCTAAGGGCCCTTTTTATGGATAGTTGCTTTCTTGCAGCTAAGTCTTTCATGAGCTTTTTATTTTTATTTAGTCAAGTGAGACTTCCTACCCCGTCTTCTACTTCCAATGGAGGAGAGGGAGAACTTCGTCAGTCCCCAAGAAATGCCTTCCTTTTGGGGCACCACCAACTACGAACAAAGGTTATGTAGACCAAAATTAGCATCATAATTCTTAGGGAGGACTAGAGGGTCAAAGAACACAAGTGAGGAATGATCACTTTGTAGGATTGGGCATGGGTAGATGGCCTGAGTGGGAGAAGGGTTTAAAGGGGAGGAATGACAAGGAGGGAGAGATATTTTAGGTTTCACTAAAACCTTGGAACAACTTTCAAAATTCATTATTTGGTTTACATTCATTTAAAAAATGGGAAAAAACAAAAGGAGGAGGAACCAAGAGAGTGCCTTCATTGATCGTGTTCGCTCTTCTTGGCGTTAAGGCTTTAGTTGTGTTTCCCTCTTTCACCATTGGGGAATATTTTCCTACAGGTTCTTGGCTGGTTTGCAATGCTTGAGTGATTGGTTCCTCCATGGTTAGAGTTGGGTCCTTGCTCTTGAAACTTAGCATCATGTTCCTTACAAGGGGCTCTATTCGCCTTTTGTGTAGGGGAAGCTCTTTAATCTTTAACTAGGTGTCCATACTTATGACACTACTTGGACCAGAATGGTATGCCTTCATAGTCCAGGACCTAGATTCTTTCCTCCCCCATCCTCTGTCAATGTCTTCAGCCAAATATTCGCACAGATCATTGTTGACTAATATGAAAGCTAGGGACATATTCCTTATTGTCAAATAAGAGGAATTGTGCTCCATAAATGTGTCCAATGAGTTCCTGATATCTTGGAAAATTAATTTGCCCTAATTGGATTCTGAGATTCTAACCCAAATTGGAATTGCATCCAATCGCTCTTGCTTGGTGTCAAAGAGGGTCATCTAGAATTTTAAAACCGTTGGAGTGGAGTTAATCTTCCAAACCATGTGGGAGGTTTTTTATGCATCAGCCTCTTCCTTAAATTTCAAATGAATTTGTCCCCTAGCTAACATTGCAACCGTCGGGGGGCTCTTGACTATTGGTATGGTTTACTTTTTAACCTAGGCTTTAGAAAAGGTACTCCAAATTTAATTCCCCAAGCTCAACCAACTAGATATTTCATTAGCATTTCTTCCACCTTCTACATTGTAATGTCCACACCCAATACAAAGGATACCCTAGCTATGTTGTCCCTCTTGACATAGTGGCTCTTTTTCCATTTTCCTGCCATCTCCTGCTTTGCTTTCTAGTTCGAAGTTCCCCCAGAGGTTGAGAATGCATCCTTCCTGAGAAACCTTCTTTAATTCCTCCTATGTTTTGGTTCTCTCCTTCCTCCAACAGAAGGAATTCTCTTAGAAAATTTCTCTAGTTTGGTTGAGCTAAGAGTGCCTACGGTGGAAGAGTGGCTAGAAGCACCTCAAAGAGGAAAAAAGCCTCACTAAATCCATATCTCGCAGATAAAATAGAATTCGTTGATAGAAATAGGGAATTAGACCCAATAACCAAGCTTGTTGGAGGTGAAATCAATAACACAAGAGGGCATGATTCCATTGAACCCCGTGAAAGCCCTTAGAAACCTTGAATATATCCCTCTATTTGGAGGGTTGACATACATTGTGTTACAGTGGTCTACAGGAGCAAAGTTGTTGTTAAGACTTCTGAACCACTAGGTGGAAGCCTGTCCCTTTCTGGGGTTTCACCGACTAATAGTGGGGTGGTTGGGGTTTCATAGCTATACTGACTGCCCCATTGTCATCTATTCACTCATGGATGAGGTCTAGAGAACAAATCGATATTTGTTTGTTCTTATTTTCTTTTGGTTTGAATTCAAGCAGTTCTTCATCCTTCCTTAGGAAGACTTGTTGGTAACTAAAAGGTCATCCAATGATCTGTCCAAATATGAACCTGACTTGCCTCAACTATTATCCAGTTGTAGGGGAAGTCAGTAATATTCCCTAAGGCAAGACAAGTAGTAACCTACTAACCAATGGAAGGGCTTGACTGTGGAAAACAACCTTCCTGTAGCTAGAAAGATAGATGTCGCGTTATTCCATTGATGCCTACGACCTACATTATGAAAACCCTAGTTGCAAACTACCCATCACAACCTTCTTTATAATATTTTCAAACATTATATAATAAAAATAATAATAATAATTTCCAATCAATCTTATGTATGTATATATATATATAATAAATGATAATATAATATATCTATATATATATATATATATATATATATATATAATATATATATATATATATATATATATATATATATATTAATAATGATAATACTTATAATATATATATATATATCAATTTATTAATATATATAATAATAAGATAATATCTATATATATAATATATTATCATTTATATATATATATAATAATAAATGATTATATATATATAATATATATTATATTATCATTTATTATATATATATATAATAATAAATGATAATAATAAAAAAAATTCAATCAATCTTAAGGTCCAATACTCTAAAGTTTGTCTCCATGATGTAACCATTTTTTTTTTTTTCTTTCTAAGAACATACAAAAGATAGATTTTTGAGTGTTCTCAAACGTATGGAATATCACTCAATCCTAAAAAGACTATTTTTGTAGTATCTAAAGGTAGGCTCTTAGGCTTTGTTATATCTAAATTTGGAATAATGATTGAGATGAAAGAAGTAAAACTATTTCACAAATTTCTCTCCCGTGTTGAAAAATATCTATGCAATAATTTTTAAGAAAGATGAATATTGTGAGAAGATTTATTCTTTTTTTTTTAAATAGTTAAACATATTTAGGACATTATAAAAAAATGATTTTTAAAATAAAATCACAAAGAAAAATGAATCTTTTCATTCTATTAAGTAAGTAATTACAACATCTCCCACATACATGGGTTCAAATTTGAGTAAGGAATTTATTTGGTATACATTTGCTATTGATTCATCATTTGCTATAATGTTAACTCAGAAAAATTCAAAGGGCAATGAAACATCTCTTTTATTTATGAGTTTGGATATGCATTGAGGAAAATTGAGATATGACAAACAAGTGTTCATTGTTTTCAAGGCAGTGAAACATTTTAAGCCATATTTGTTAAATTCTTAGACCAAGGTAAACATTCTACATGCCTTTGTTTATCACTTTTAGTTCAAAAAGTATTAAGAAACAAAAGAGAAAACTAGATGATTACACTCAAGGAATATGATTTAGAAATTAAGCTGGCAAAGATTGTTCAGTGATAGGGTTTTTGTAAGCTAGTAGCGGAATCTAAAGGATCACAATTATAAGGTGAGCAATGGAGGGAAAATGAAGTTGAAGTAAACATTAAATAAATATATTACTTTCCCATTTCAACCAATTAGTAGTATAATGATTTAAATATTATTTGAGCCATGGTACTGCTCCATATTATCTAGACTCCAAAAAGAAAAAAACTTTGAGATTAAAAGCTCCTCTATACCAACTAATCAATGGGGTACTATTTCATAGAAACTATGATGATATTTTGCTCAGATGTCTAGAAAAAGGTGATGCGCGGAAAGTTTTGGTAGAACTACCTAATGGTCCAACAGGAAGACATCTCAATGGTGATCCATTGCTCATAAAGCATTACCTGTTGGTTATTATTGGTCTAGTTTGTTTAAATATGCCCATTCATTTGCAAAAAAGTGTAATATATTTCAAACATCTGTATGAAAAGAAAAGAAACTTGCATTTCCTTTGTACCCAATGGTGATTGGCAGTCCATTCAATCACGGGGACTTAACATTATTAAAGAGATAAATCCAAATTCTTCACAACTTCACAAGTACATTGTCATTGTCATATCTATTTTCTGAGATGGACAAAGGCCATTCCTCTAAAAATTATAAACGAAAATCGGGTGATTTCTTTCTTAGTATAGAATATCCTCACCAAGTTTGGAATTTTGATATGATATTTCCATATCCATCACAATAAAAAAAAAAAATTGTCAGCATTTTGAGCCTGCAAGTGTGGCTCATCATCAGGACAATGATAAGAAATTTAATCATGCATTGAAAGATAAATAGGTGAGAATGTAAAAGAGACCTTAGGTAAACGTTAGATGATTAAAAATAATAATGAAAATAATAATAATATAAAGAATTAAATGTTATATTAATTAACAAAAATAAAATAAAATCTCAAATATGCAAATATAAGGATATAAGTATTGGGGAGGCAGGAGTGGGAGGGCTTATTTTACACCCTAACAAAGAATCAAAGATTAAATTTGCATGGGGTATAAGGATTTCAACAAGTAATCAAGCTAAATTTCTAGCCCTGTGGCAGGGATTAGAATGGAAATAGCAAGGAAAATTTGGCAATTAATGGTGTTTGGTGATTCAAAGTTAGTTTTTCAATACATGTGCAAGTTTAAAGAGTATCCTATATTAATCTAGTATCCTACCCTTCATAGAATAAGTTTGAAAATTATCAAGTTTGAGGTTATTGAATTTTTCCACATCAAAATACATCTTAGCTTTGTGGCAGACTTGTTAGCAAATCGTGGATTCAACCTCGAGCAAGGGGTGATGGAACAAGATGGTTCAATTCAATTAATTTAATATATCCCATGAATAATCAAAATCCAATGTCAATCATAGGGGAATTAAATATAATAAAGAGCATTAAAGGTATAATGATTTGGATGGAGACCCGATGGCAAATTGTCAGATCTCAAATTGGGTTAACAGTGCTCTTAATATTGATACGAAATGAAATGAAATGATATTTTAAGGTCCATGAGACTAAAAATAGTCTATGAGACCATTAGTTCCCTATTTTTCGCTCTTTGTAATTCAGTCCTTTTCCGATTCAAATTGATGATGAGCTGACCCAACCTTCCAACAATCTCCTTGCTAAAAAGACAATGCCAAGAAACTGATGCTAACATGTTCTCATAACTTTCTCTGATGTCTTTGAATGCATCACATTCCAAAATGAAATGTTTTTCCACTTCCACAGCCCCAGACGTGCAAAATGTGCACAACCTTTCTTCCCAAGCTTCTTTAGGCCTTTTCCACCGTCCTGTTTCAAACCGAAGTTGATGTGAGTTGGTCCTTAATTGAGCAATAAGAACCTTTGCCCTCCATGAAATGCTAGCTCCATTGAACTCTTTTTGTTGTAAATCACACGTAGGGTTGAATTCCTCAATTTAATATTTCTTCTTTCTAACCAACTCTTTTCCCCACCTTTTTACGAAACTTCTCCATAACAAAATCCTTTAGCTCCTTGCTATTTGTTGGACAGGTACTGAGGTAGATATCCCATTTTTTCATCCATGCGTAGATTTGTTTCATCCATGTTTTCTTTCTTTCACTGATGCCCTCATTGAAGATAACATTAGGTCATCTACCTACTCTAATTTGTTCAATTCTTTTTAGGTGTCTTATGAGACACACCATAGCAATTGCTTCAATGGAAGTTGCTACTGTTTCACTCAACGTTATCTCATAAGGTACCGAACTTTTTATTTTGAACTTGCTCATGATCAAGCATTTTTGGATTTTCTCAATTTGTTTCCATTTTGAGACGGGAGTGCTGCTAGCCCACAATTCACACACATATAGCATCACTGGACAAACTAAGAGTCCAAAAAGCACTTTAATCATTTTCCAATCCCATAACTCTGCCTCTCTACATTTGTTTTGAAGAGCATATAATGCTTTCCACCCTCCTAAAATTCTCTTCTTTTTGTAGTCCTCCCAATCGAGTTTGTGGTTGAAATCAATCCCAAGGTATACTTGTACTCCTTTACTTCTTCAAGAATGTTGTCTTCAAAGAAGAAAGTATGCTGGCTCTGCTTCCTTTTATTAGAAAAAATCATTTTTGATTCAGTCATCGGAGATTCCACAGTAAGAAGATTTTTCTGCCAACGTTTCGAATCCCAACTGGGATCCATCATCAGGGCAACTTGAAGCTTGATAGAAGAAGAGCAGTTAATTAGGGTATAAATAGAGATTATGAAAGCAAAGAGGAGGGACGGCTCTCAATTTTTTGAGAAGTCGGCTGCCTCTTTATTAAAGGAATAATTTAATTAA
>APFE030613288.1:286297-334970 GCA_000404065.3 Pinus taeda | reverse complement strand
AAAAAAAATCATTATTTTGGTCTTGCTGGTATTGACTTGCATCCCCACTGCTCTACAAAAATGCTCAAGGGCATATAAGTGCATTTGCAATCCATGGGCCAATTTAGAAATCAATACAATATCACCAGCATATAAAAGAAGCTTTATCACAAACTCCCCCAACCAAACACCATCTCCACCTTGCAGATTTAGCCACTCTTCCAATTTATCAATATGTAGACCAAAAAGAGTGGGGGATATAGGGCAACCTTGCTTGACTCCAACGTCACTTCTCAAGCTTTCTGAAATACCTGTTGAGGTTCTAATTTTGACTTTCACTTCTTCATAAAGTCTATGGATAGCGGCTCTATAATGCACATGAATTTCAAGTTCTTCCATTATACACGACAACTTATCCCTAGGGATTGTGTCAAATGATTTTTTGAAGTCAACAAAGCAACAAAATACTTCTTCTTTGTCTTCCCAAACCTTTTCAACAATGTGTCTCAACGTGATGCCATGATCCACTGTAGAATGTTTCAACCTAAAACCAGCTTGTCCTCTTGCCTTCTTTTCTTTTACTTCTGCCCACTTGCTAATTATGTCTTCTACCATGCTATCGAAAAGCTTTGTAAACAAAGGATTGATCATAATTGTTCTATAGTTGGATGGATTATTAATGTCTCCACTTTTAAAAAGGGGTATCGCTAGGCTAGTTGTCCAATCTCTTGGGAATGCTTGTTGAATGATGTTGTTGAATATTTTCATGATGTGTGGTGCAAGAGCGTTCATTCCCCATTTTAGATACTCTACTTGAAGTTCAATCAAGTCCTTTGCCTTTCCTGTTTTCAGCTTCTTAATTCCATTCTCCACCTCCTGTAATGTGAAGAGCTTTGAATTTGTGTTGATCATGGGGGTGACTCCACCTCAAATTCTTTCTCATAGAGTTGCCTTGCATAATCAAACCATTGATTGGCTGTAATATTATTTTCAATTTGCTTCTTCCTTGGTTGTAGTTCCTACCAAAAAAGCTTTGGATTATTCTTGCTTAAATATATTAACTCTTCTCTCCTAGTTTGAATGAACTCATCTTTTTTCCTTTTTAGTATCTGCTTATATAACTTTACATTCATCTTCGCTTTTCCTACCTTTTTCAAGGTTCTCCTTGCCATTTTGCATTCCTCATCAAACCAAGCATTTACAGGAAAGCAATTTAATTCTGATTTCCTATTTTTTGCTCTTTTGCACTTATCAAGTGCAATTTGGATTATATTTGTTAACTAATGGCTGCTGAAACATTTGAAACCAGTTTTCTCTATCTGAATTAATCTCTCTAACATTGTCTTGAAGATAGTACTGTTTTCTTGTTTTAGAAGAATTTTGCCTCTTGATAGTGATTATCGAAAGCATTGGATTTTCCTCTTATGCTACCTTTCTTCTAACCATGATAACCTTATAAAATTTGGGTTATGGTCTGATTTTAAGTCCCAAATATGCTCTCCAATACGAAGATAGGCATTCAATATTGATTGTTGGGTTTGTGTGCTCATATTGAGGGATCACGTGTCCAACACTTGGGTATTAGATAGGTGGAATCAAATCTAAAGTCATTTTAAATTTGGAGCAGTGTGGATAGTTGTTAAATCTATTTCCAAGTCTCTACAACCTCATTTCGAGCTTTGGGATTTAACATAGATGACCTTTTGTTTCAGAGAAATTAATTTCAGAAGGGAATGTCTAATGTAGAGAATGTACAAGGATAATGGCCGCCATGAAGTTGATGCATGATGCAAGAGTTCAACAAGGCCAGGCATGCAAGATTATGAAGAGTGCTTGCGCATTATTGTCTCCTCAAGAAATTGGGTCTTCATAAGTTGTGAAGGCAAAGAGGATCATGTGTTGGTTTATAAATGGAGCTCTCATCATGGGTAGAGAATGATGTTTTCAGTTGACACTTGGATCGCATGACAATAGCCATGGAATTTATCATTTCTCTACTATCTAAACAAGGGGAAATGAGGAAGGTAGGAGAGAAAGCTCATTTTTCCCTATTGCATCATAAAATTGGCCTGTTATAGACCAAGATGGATCACCTGCAAGTTACTTTCAATCGTTTGGTTCTTAAGCTTGATAAATTGATCCCTCTAAAAAAACATTAGTTTCTAAAGAGAGAAAAGAATTGCTTGAAGGGATTGAGGTGCTCTATCTTGAGGTTCTAGAGCAACAAGTGATAAGAATTGAAGAAATGTGCGAAGATTTGGCTTCCATTCTGCTCCTTCAATGACAGGAAGAAAATGAAAATGCATACATTGTAATTCTCAAAGCAATGGCTGAATATTAGCATTATCTTTTAGTTTTGGTTTTTGTTATGTAAGTAAGCAGTAATATTAGGGGTCTTTTAGCATATTTATAAGAGTAGTTATATCAAAATAGTTGTATGTAATGAGACTGTTGTAGTTGCAAGGCTTTTCTGGTCCCTTTTTAACTTATTAGATGAATATTTTTTTATCACATGTAAAAGGTTCCAACCTTCAAACTAGGTAGATTAAATAGAAGGAACCTACCCGTTTTGTTGAAAAAAGAGATGATATAAGTATTATAATAATATAAGAATATAAATAGTATAACAAAATAAATAGTAATAATATACTTAATACAAGGAGGTTAAGAGTAATTTTTTTTATTCAAATGGTCAAACAAGATGATTTATATAAACAATAAAGAGGTTAATTAATTAATAGTTAAAATTATATTTCGAAAGTTTTCTTGTTCATTTTCCAATCTAATTTGTCTATTAAATAATCAAATATCAGTGAAATAACGAGTAGTCTTTAAGTGTGACTTTTTCGAAAGTTTTCTTGTTTATTTTCCAATCTAATTTGTCTAGAATCCAACAAGGATTCATTGAAATTACAAGTTTGACAGATGAAATCTTCACAATCGAAGTGCTCCAGGGGTTTTGGAGGATGTTGAATCCATATATGTAGTAAAAAAAACTAGTTTAAACAACACAAATCAAGATCTGAACACAAATGGTCCACGGGGTCTTGGATAGACGATGATTGGGTGCCCTGTTAAGACACTCCTTGATGTGAAGTCACCGGTTCAATTCCCTGCCCGATCAAGGTGATACATTGGACATGATGAAGATGTAGGTCCTGCCAAGCTTACAAAAAAAAAAGATTTGAACACACAAAAATTTCGTTGAATTACGACCATAAATCCATCAGAAACTCCAAAAAGTCTCATTTAAAGACTACTTCTTTAAATAATCAAAGCAAATAAAAGTACAAATATTACAATAATATAAAATAAAATATTATATTATTAAAATACCAAAATTGTATATGGATAAATATAATAGTACAAATAACTTTATATTAGAGTAAAAAATTAACACAAATTATACGAAATATATATATATATAGTATATATATATATATATAAGAGGATATAATGACACCATTAATATATCAAGGCCTATCAAGGTAATAGCAAAAATAAAATAAAATTGGAGGAAGAATAATGGAGTGGACCTAGAGAGGAACAAAACAACCCAAAGAGAGAGAAGAGAATGCTGACCAAAAGTAGAAAAGGACAAGGTTTAGCTTCAAGAAGAAGCAAAACTAGAAGAGAGGGTAAGAATCCAATTCATACTAATCTTCCAGCCATCATATTTATTCAGATTGCCCACTCACTTTTCAATCACAATGGCTTCTCTAAACTTCCTATGATGATAATGTTTGATTTTGGATAGGATATTCTAGTCTTTATTGCAAATGTGGTGCTTGGTTTTTCCATGGTGTTCAACTAGATTTGAGGAACATGACCAACTATGCTTAATGTCAGCTATATGTTCCTAAATCCTTTGTTTAACATATCACCCAGTGTCATCAACATAGGGAGCCCCACATGAGCGCGAGATTGAGAAGGCTCCTTCCATGTTTGAAGGGTCAACAAGATCCTTGACTAACCTCAAGATACTAAAAATGGTGTTTAGTGACTTGAAAGTGGCAAAAAATGTATTTTCTTAAAATGCGAGCGATCATATCTTTGCATCCTTGGATAAAGGGAAGTTGAACCTGTTGATGATGCTGAAAATATGTCAACCAAGGGGGTCTCCCCGATGTGAAGTCCTAATTAGAACTCACACTATTTGGAATAGGAGCCCCATCCGGAGTATAGGCCTGGTTGCCATGTATTCTTATAGATCTACCTTGGCTCTAACTGTCAGCAAGAGAGAGAGGTGCACATGTACCTTCGAAAATTAAGTGAGTGTGCATGGTGAGTGCTCAATTGTAGGTGTGCCAAGGTTATTTTACTGTGAAGGGAAAGAAAAGTGAGCCTCTAAGAGAAAGGTAATAGTACCACTCTAGCAGAGATACACATGCATAGGAAAGATCCGTCTAAAATCCAACGGAATAGTTGATCCAAGTGGATATTGGTGGCCACCTACCAAGTCCACCTGGACCCCCACCATTGTTTCTCTCAGCATTTTCAGTTTCCTTAATTATAGCACAACTTACTATTTTTAGCAGTTTTTCATGTCCTGAACTTCTGGAGAAGTTTTGAGGCCCTAAATGACGTTTTTTTTGGGAAATCTGGGGGCAACATGGGTCCATGGACCGATGTTTCCCTTCCCAAAATGGTAGTGCTCGGATAGATCTTTCTAACGAGCTATTGCACGCGTCACATGGAGATCGTATGCCAAAGTTACGACCCCAGGAAGTTGATGTACCAATTTACCCAAACAGGGCCCACAGTTTGGCATTTCATCTTCTAGGGTTAGGTTTTGGAATGTTAAGGGTTTTCCATTGTTTCTCAACAATAAATAGGCCTTCGAGCCTCATTGTAACATAGGCCAGAGGCATGTAGCCACCACATCTCTTCTTAGAGATAAGCTACCATCGCCTTAGCTGGTTTATTTCCTACTCTGTTTGTAAGCATATTTCAGTATTTTACATTAATGAAATGAAGTATTATTTCCGCTGCATCTCTGTGTTTATGGTTATCTTTGTAATTTGTTGCGTTCCTGTTTAAATCTGGATCAATAGTCCACAAAGACACGACGGTCATTACAACCAACACAACCAAGAAAGATCTGTCAAACATCCAGTAGAATAGTCCACAAAGATGCAACAATCATAGCAACCATTACAACACATTCTCAATATGATAAGACTAAAATAACTGAAACAGTTCAACTACTTTAGCACAGGTGAAAACAAACATGAACTACAAATATTCACAAAACAATCTTGCAAATATTCATAATCCATGCATGAAGAACATGTTGACCATTAGGGCTTCATATATTAAGTAAAAGTTCCCAGACACATGTATACAATGAACACCACCAACTCCAATAGTGGAACTTTGGAGCCACTCCTTGCTCCCCAAAAGAACTAGTTTATCTCTCTAATATCTTGTGGGAGGATCCAAGGTGAAAAGTCCTTTTCTCATACAATGAAGGTGTATATATAACCAAGAGGTGATGCTTCACCTTCGTTGTGACTCTTTGACTACCCCCACGACTGTTTGACTTCCTATGACTTTTCGACTTTACATGACTATTCATATTTTGAATGTGTCATTTGGACATCGAGTTTACAATACATTTTGAATAGATAATTACATAATCCACAATAATGATGTGGCATATGATGACTCGTGACATGACATGACACGACACGACATGACACTAATGACATAGATTGCATGATGATGTGGCAGTGCCAAGTTGTCCTTGTTGCTTCTTTCTTTCTATCTTTAATAAGAGATGTATCCAATGCTTCATCTTCATGAGAGATATACTTTGTTCTTCATATCTACCCTCCAAAGGGTTGTGAATTAGGTGGAGTCTTCATGCGGTCTTGATCTTTGGTATTTTGTTGTAATCCAGTGTTCCTTCGTCTTCTTGTCTGATGATTATCTTATCTTCTCAACTTCTTAGGTGTCTTCTAGCATATGCTCCTTCTCCAACTCCCCCTTCATCATCTTTCCATAGTATGATAGAGTTCTTGCATCTGCAATCCACTCATGACAAGACGACTTACGACAACTGCGAAACTAAAGATACACTTTGCGACGACAATGGTGACATTTGTGTGATAGTGCAAGGAACTTTGGAAATGAGTGCGAAACATGCCTACATGATAAGAACAACTCATTATCACAAAGATTCCCCCTTGAAACAAACCAAAACTCCACTTTACATGATAAGCGACAATTCCCATGCTAAAATATGACACTTGCAATATGAAAATAAAAGTGCGAACGACACTTGTGATATGCAGGCAACGGTGAAAACAACACATAGCAGAGCGAAGATAACATGAAAACAACACTAATTAAAGGGAAAGCAATTGAAAGCAACAGTTGTAAACATGAAGACAACACTTGTGACAATGAAAGTGCGTGAAAGCGACAGTTGGAGAAACTCACTAAAATAGAAGTACAATCACACACAAAGTGAGGGATTCTCGATGTCAATGCACGCTGATTGTCGACATGGATTGGACATTGCACATGCATAACCTTGGTGGATCGTGTTATGCTTGTTCAAGCTTGTGTAAAATAATGTGGTCATGGACTTGTTGCAGACTGAGCATGTGTGAGCAAGTGACTTTGACACTTGTAATCCAAGAAGTGGGCTCAAAAGAATTAGCTAACCAAGAAGTGACTACAAAACGACCAATAAGAAGATCCACAGTAAGCTCCAAAATTCAAGTGTAGGAAAAATTTTGGAGGGTGTTTGTCGCAGCGATGACACTTGGCGACACATTGGTAGAACTCCAACTTCTCTGCCTCACTCAATTCTTTCGTGCAAGGTCTAGTTATTCAGGAAGTATTGATTCATCATTGAGATTACCATGGATTCTCCACTTACCCCGTGCATAAACATAGTCCCCTTCATTCCTTTACTCGGTTAAACACAAACATAAGATCGACGATCACACAATATTTTGAATTAGGATAGGGTATTGAAGTTCATGAGCTTTAGATTTTTAGAGTATAATTTTTCATCTCTAGTGTTGCTCTATTGCTAGCAGGCCTGGACAGTACCCTGACAGAGTCACTTCAGGGACACAAACAGTGCTTTGCTGCGAGCAGGCCTGGACAATACCCTTACAGAGTTGCTTGCTTCACCTCTCTACATAGGAAACCTTTATCTTCTTCACCTTTTTATTTTTTATTTTCTATCTATCTATCTCTATCTATCTATCTATCTATTCTATATATCTATTATATATATATATATATATATATATATATATATATATATATATATATATATATATATGTGTGCATTTGCACTAATTTATTTCATGGATGGAAGAGTGATCTTGACTTATTGAGCGTAGGAAGGTTGTCCCTTTAGAGAAGCATATATAAGACCTCTGATATTGGTTTGCTCGTTTAGATTCTTCCCTTGTCCTTCTCTACTTGATTGGATCAACTTGAAAACACCGAAACATAAAAACTAGAGTGTAGGCATTAGGTTTCCAGAATAGACATGGAAATCATGGTTTGAAACAAGGATTTCTTATTGCAAGGATCATATTTTCTGTCAGAACATCATCGACCAAAATACGTAACCAAGACAAGGAAGAAGGACAGAGAGTTAGACAAATGTTGCAGTGTTACAAAGTCCTTTTTCTATTTTTCCATATTCCCTTGGAGCCAACAGAGCATCTTCATGCAAGGTCTCACAAAATGAAAGGAAAGACAACACACAACAAGGAAACAAAACCAAAAGACATGATAGAAAGTGCCTAAATCAAAACATGATGTGAAACCAAAACTAGAAAACACAAGACAAACTATAGGAAATGGATGCAAAATGAATGTGTAGGTAAACTACAATGCAACTAGACCTACTCCTAATCTAACCATCTAGAAGGTCGGGGTCACATATAACGGAATTTCTAATATAGCCACCATAATTGTTCCCAACATGCAATCACAAAGATGCGATCGATTGAAACAAATATAAAACAATGTGCAATGGAAAAGATAAGAACTTGTATAACTTACACAAAAAACTAAGGTCTTGCCTGTCAGTAAAAAGATATGTCATAGTTACTGCTTTTAACCAATTCACATTCTTACCTTTCCAATGAAGATCACAGCTAAACAAACCTTGGAAACTTCATGTGAATGCACCTTCATATGTGTCATCCCTTTTAGAAAGCATGAGAAAAGACCAAAACTTGTTATTAGCAAAAGGGCTTGCTAAGTAAGATGCTTCCAGGCAATGATAGATTGGATTGTGAAACTCGAAACAATCCTCTTGAAAAACCCAAAATCCTTGAAAAGATGAATTTTAAACTAGAAGCACAAGGTCAGGATGAGAATCATGTGAGAGACAATTGATCTAATCATATTCAGTCGACATGTCAAGACAGTGAGGACCTGACATGGCCATCATCGAAAGCCGAAGTGCCTCAACTGCTCGATAAGTATCTGAATAGTGAGATTTTGAACCATGAAGATCGAAGGATGTAAAACAACTATCATTAGATATACTAGTGGAAAAAATGATAAAACAAAAGATGGTCATCAAAGACATAATGATGATCAAATGGGATGATTAAGGCATTAGATTCCCAGTTTGTACTTAAAGAATATTAATTAATTTGAACAGTTTCACAAATTCTCTACATAATAGAATCATCTTCCTCGCATGATGAATGTAACAAACTATTTCTTTGTAGCTGGTAACATGTTAGTTTTTGTAGCATGGATGTGTTCTAGCCTTGAAATTTAGTGGACATGCTAGAATACATGAGATCTCCAAAACCCAAAAATTGTTTCAGGAAATTCCACCTAGAAATGACTTAATTAGATTATTAACCAATTTTTAAATATTTCCTAATTCTAAACTTAGGGAATATTGTTAATTAATTAGTATTATTAAGTAAAGGCAATAATAATCTAGAAACTCACATAGAACGATCCAGAGATGATCCTAGCCATTGATTAAGTTTTAATCTTGGTCATTGGTGCTCCAACATAGGATTATTAGAGGAGGTCGATGTGGTGATGGAGAAGACACTTGTGAGGTTTGATTTATAAGAAGACCGATTTCCAGAGTAGTAGCAGTCAATTTTCAGAGAGAGATTCAAAGATCGAAGTAGTCAAAAAGGGGCAGAGACAGTGAAGCTGGAGGAAGATTTTCATATCCAGTGAGGGCATTTGCAGAGAGGCAGAAGAACGACAGAGAGGCTAACGTTGGGGTGGCACAATAGCCTTTAGAGGTAATTTTGTTTTTTTTTGGGGATAACCGAGTTTCAGTACCAGAAGCTAGACAAAGGTTTTGGGGGCCCAGAAAACAACAAACTAGATGACTCGAGGAGAGTTTGATTCAAACTGAGCACAGAAGGGACTACGCTAGGGTGATGCAGAGCCAGTGCAAAGGAAGTTTGGATGACTCACTTGGAGTTGTAGTAAGAGCCTAAATTTGCCTGTGGGGTGAGGGAAATTCCACACTAGATTTTTGTCAGTATTTTGTTTGTAGGATTGTCAATATTCAACATCCAGATTGCACTAAGATTATTTCACTGTTGCTTAATAATGAAACCCTCAGCCACTACATCGATTTTCCCAAGTTGAGTTTTTCTGGGGACATTTGTCCAAAAATAATTGTGTTATTTTTATGTATGTATGCTAGCATTTCTTCCAGCATTTATTCTTCCACAATTTTATTTGTGTAGGTTGCGATTTTATTTAATTTTGCAAATTTATAGAGAATAGAACAATTTGAAGATTAGAAATGCAAGCAAAAGTAAGATAAAAGAAAAAAAATCTTGAAAAAAATTGGAGGATCTTTTAATAGAGAAAAATATATTAATATTATTGATCAAGAAAATAAAAAGAAGATTTCCCAATAATTTAGTTAAATTATTGAGATTGTTGTAACAAATATCTAAGGAATTTAAACGGAAGATATAATAGTATATTATTATAAAAAAGTGGTAGAAAAACTTTCTAATTAAGATCATATATTTCTATAAGCTTTGAGTATAAAATGAAGACATGCATATGTTGATCAATTTGGCTTGGACTAGAAGTGATCTTACAAAAGCTTTGGATTTTTGCAAGTTTATGTTATTTTAGTTCTCACTTATTTTCATGTGAAATTACTTTCCATTATATGTTTGAATTAATCAATTAATCCTATATTAGATGTAAGCATGTATATTTTGAGATATGAAATGCTTTATTTTGAAAAATACATATGGGTTTAACCATCATTAATTTTGTGAATTATTTTTATAATTTAATAATTTATTAGTTTGTTTTATGTTTAATTTATCTAGTTTTACTAGATAGTTGAAATAGATAAGTAAATTGATAGATAGAATTAGTTTATAGTTATTATAGAATTAAGTATGCTAATTTTGTAGATTAGATTATAATAATTTTCACTATTAAGTATTTTAGTTAGTAATATACTTTGGCAGCTAACTAAGGCCACATATCACTCAAAAGTTATCTTACCCAACGAGTATAAGTCTAATTGGGAAATTAATCGAGTAGCTTTTCCCTTGTTGGTAGTTGAATTTTTTGAGCTATCAACAATATGACAACCTTGCCATTTACTAGAGAACAAAGGCCATGCACCACATGATTCAAAAGTTGTATGAAGTTGATTTGAAGGCTCTAGAGAACCACCCTCATTGTCTACATATGGGTTGTATTAGGGTTCTTCTCTAGACTTTGAAAAGAGGAGTCATTACAAGGTTGCCAAAGCTTGAATTTAACTCGATATGAGGGACACAATTGAGGCTTGATTTCCAAATTAAGAAAGATTTATCTAATACTTTTAGGGCTATATTTGGTGAATGACAAGGAAGGCTTAAGATTAACCAAACTTACCACTCTACTCTCTAAGCTAGAAAGTCAATTTCACATTAAGGAACCTTGTGTGGGAGTGAAAAATCAATTCGTTTAGTTGTATAAACAATCATTAGCCTTAATAAGAGGCTATGAAGCTTGGTCATTGAGTGAAGAGGCTAAGAGTCTAAGCTAACATTTCCAATACACGCTTTCAAGGCATTAAACCTCTAGTGAGGGGAGTTACAACTCCTAATTTCAAATGTTCTATGAAGACTAAGGTTTCTTAGTCTTCTTTATAAATTTCATAATTTCATTCTTGAGATTATTAATAAGACTAGGTGAGGCAACCTACACTTAGACAAGCTTGCTTGGGGTATCTTTCTATATTCAACATTGAAAGACCAATCAAGGTAATTTCGTTGATCAACATTCATGTTAGTTCAGCGATGAAGGCCATTGGCCTTATCCTCCCAAGTGAGGTATTACAACTAGAGGTCTGCCAAGGTTCCATCATCCATGAAGCTATAGGGACTAAAAAGCTAAATACCCATTAATATCATCAATATTATTTACATTTCATTATCCACTAAATTTATAATCAACAAGAATTCGAATATCAACCAATAAACATCAACCAAATTATAAATGATGAACATTATAATACAAGTGGGAACAATTATTTAAACAATTAAATTCTTGCATCTGATGAAGGGCAAACTCTTTTCCACCCAACCATAGGTTTAGCTATGCCTTTATCTTTCTATGGTAGACTTCTCCCTAGCTAGACCATGATACCACTAGGGAAACTCTAATTCACTCAAGCAAAGGATTGACAATGCAACCACCCTCCTCCATAACAATTTTATAACGAAAGTCCCTCCTCACAATTAAGCAGAGGGCTTCCATGAATTCTCATATTCCTTTCCAATTGGTAGGTAATAGTGGAGCCTCTCCATTGTCTAGGTGATCCCTTAGCATTCTCCCTCCTTAATTCCACTCTAGCTCGCATCAATTCACAACCCATTCACTTGCTTGGATTTTTAGTTGCTTCTACAAGAATTTAGCAAACAAAATTGGATCTTTTCAAGCCCAAAATGCACCATGGCACCTCTAATTCTTTGACACATTTTTGGACGAATTTAGGCATCTAACTCAAGCTATAGTCCCCTACAAAGTTATAACAACCATTCCACTAAGGATTTGTAGCTCCCAAATCGCAAATTTCACTCCTTAGGTACTCGTGTATCTCCTTGCTCTCCATGAGTGCCTAAATCTATGATTGGATGATTATTTTCCTATTATTTTCCCCATTTTCCCCACACCACTTGTGGGTTAACTCTTGAAATTCAAGATGAGTGCTTGCCCATACTACCCATTGAAGTCTAAAACAACTCCTCAATCACTACCTCACTTCTGTAATTGTGGTAGGTTCAACTACCAGGTTCTTTATTCAATGAGTTTTTTTTTTTTTTGTGGGGGGGGGGGGTTGGGGAGGGTGGGGTTGCAGGGTTTTGGGGAAGTGGCATTGGGAGGGAAAAGGTAAGTCGACATTTTCAAATTTTAAATTTTTGGCACAAAGTTTTGGTGTGGCTTTTTTTTTAGGAATTGCAAGGAATAATGATTCCCATAACACCTTCACTAGTTCTTACTTGTGGCATTGATATGAATTTAAGAAGGGTACGAAATGAAATACATATATTTAAAATCAAACACAAAGATGTAATGAAATAGAAATTTAATTAATAAATATAAATGCTGAAACTTTTTGCATGCAAAATGAAAGCAAACTAGCTCGAATGGTGGTAGTTAATCTTTGAGAAGAGATGTGATGACTATGCATCTTCCTGAACTATGTTACGATGAGGCTCACATACCTTTTTATCATGAAGAAACAATGCAGAACCCTAAACATAAAAAATTGTAACCTTAAGAGATGAAGCGCCAAAGGTTTATGCCCTCGAATGGGGTAAGTTGGAACATCAACTTCTTGGGGTCATAACTTTGGTGTACGATCTCTATTTGGCGCACATGATAGCCTGTTAGAAAGGTCTATTTGAGGACAACAACTTTTGACTATTGTCAAGATTTTAAATGCTGTCGGTTTATTTCCCCAAAAAATGTTGTTTAGGGCCTCAAAATGGCTCCAAAAGTTCAAGACCTGAAAATTGCCAAATTAGGAAAACTGTGTTGTGAGCTAGTGGAATAGGTGGGTGGCCACCTCTATCCACCTAGATCAAGCATCAAACTTAGTGTAGGTGCTTTACCCTTTAATCAATTATGTGGCAATTTCTATTAATGACAAATACACTTACATTGTTCATAACTTGTCCATTTCAACTTAAAATCGACAATGTGTCCAAACTATGACTCACAATGACCCTTAGATTATTTAAATTTACTTATTGGGGAAAAATCAAAATGGGGTGTTACATCATCTCTATTCTTATGGTGATTTTAAGTTCACATCTTCGTGAGTTCAAATCAGGTTCATCAACTTTAAACTCGGTTTCCAGTTTCAATATTTTCAAATATCATTTAGTTTTAGGGATCAACCTAGTGAACTTAGGTGCAAGACTTCACGAGTTCGATTTGGGTTTCATGTATTTTGTTTTGGCCTAATGAATCAAGCCTTTCCTTCTCATCTTGAGAGGAATTCACCTTGAACCTATGGTTCATTGTCCTAGACATATGGACTACAAAGAACTCTAGAAAACTTGCTAAGCTCTACAAAAGCATGATAAGTTTATCCGAAATATGAAAATCTCATTTCGAACCTTTGTTGAAACATTAGGATAACAAAACATCATAACTAATTTAAAGTAGAAATTATCATAAAAAATTTGTTTTAACATAAGAAACAATTGTCATTTCTATAATTGATAGGTAAAAACCTTTATTAACAATAACACTAAACTAATAAAACACTTCACATATATTCACACTTCATAATATCTCTAGTTGCTCACCACCGAGCATAGTTAATTCCCAAGACAAACTCTCAACACTATCCACAACAACAAAGAAGTGTCCCATGCATAGAGATACAACCAATAACCTTAGCTTCCCAACCTTTGATGCATAATCATTATGTTCTGTTAATACTTATTGACCTTAGATATTTTCTCCTTCCTCTTTACATCTAAGAAATTTTGTGTACTTTTATATTGGAAGCTTCTCGTAGATGGCCATTTTCACATAAGCATGATTAGCCTTTAAAATCATATTTTTATAATAAAAACCATTTTTATACAACTATATAATGAGCTTTTGCAGTAATCCTTTTTATTAATATATATTTTCAATTTTTTATTAAAAAATTAATATATAGAAACATCACATGAAAAGGAATATATATACACATCGCATAAAAAGGAAATATTATCATATCGACTAAAAAATTTGCACCGCGAAACAACAATTTACAATTAATGTTAATACTACATTAAAAAACTGTCACATCAACCAGAATTTTCATGTAAAATCTGGAAGTGGTTACTACAATAATCTCGGTGGTTACATGAAGCATAAAAAATCCATTAAATCATTTTTTATATTTATATATCTGGGTCATTGTAATAATGAATTCAATATTTCTGTGGTCATTGTAATAATGAATTCAATATATCTGTGCATATGTCAGTGGAACACCGAGCAAATCCCAAATGGAGTGACGGTGAGGATAAAGGCAGGTCCGGAATCCGTGTGAAACACGGTGGCAGCTGCATCTCGGCCGTGCGATACGGATCTGACGGTCTCTGAGCCATATTTCGGTGATATATTTCGTTTTTTTGTGGGAAAGGAGGGCTTCTGTTCATATTAATTACTAGGGTTTGACAGCAACCATTTTCTTTTTCATTTTCATTTTCATTTCATCGTGTTGAAACCCCTCTGTGAGCAAACTGAACAACAGATATACTGGGTCGCGTCTGCAAATTCCGGGTTCTATCTAGATCGCAAAAGACAAGGTATGTTCTGAAAGATTTCTGCATTTACGCTCGGTATTACTGAATGCCATTTGCATTTTTCTTAAGGTCAATATGGGTGTTTGCAGATTTAAAGGTTGAAGAGTTCTCAGTGAATACTGTAAATTAGTTGGGTGTTGTGTGTTTTCGATTTTTTTTTTCGCAAATTCGTATTTTGTGCTGTATGACAAGAATTACTAAAATTGGGGTTTTAAGGGTTAGGATTTGGGTTCTATGGTTCAAGGTTTAATGATTGGTCTTGTGTGTGTTCTGTGACTATAAATGCGGGTATTCTATGTTTACGTTTTAGAAATTTTAGTGTGGGTTGGTTTCTGTAATGTATAGTGAAATTTGGGCTGCTAAGGTTCAGGGCTTGGGTTGAAGGGTTTAAAGGTTGTTTAAGTGTGTTTTGTAATGGTAACGGGTTTTTGTAGTTGTAGCTTCCGTGACGCTTCCTTCAGATTTGTCTGTCACACGCATTTCTATGTGTAAGAGGTTTCGAGGCTTCAAGTTGGGTATGTTGAAATTTGGGGGTTTTAGGGGTCAGGCTTTGGGTTCTAGGGCTCAAAATTTTAAGGAGTGTTTTTGTGGGTTTTCTGGTTGATAACGTGGGTACTGGAACTGCTGTCGTAGCTATTTGTAACTTTATTCCCGATTTGTAATTTTGCCCCGTCTGAAAAAAGGGATTTTTAGGCTTTTATGGTCTTAATAGTGTATCGAGTGATTTTGATTAAAATTTCATGTTCCGGGGTTTTCTGTTTTCTGTATAGGATACTGGCTGTTTTGGCGGATTTTATAATTATTATTGCATTCAAGATTTGTATTTCTTCCTGTTCACAAAAGCTGCGGTTCAAGGTTAAGTGTGTAGGGTCATAGAGTTTATAGAATGGCTCTTTTAGAATTCATAGTTTTGGATTTGTGGTTTTTGTATTCAGATTTATAAGGGTGGAGAAAGACGGTGGGGTGCATTGTTTGAGCCATGGAAGGTGTGGATTTGAAGAAGGAACGGTTGCAGAAAGCGTTTGTGGATCTAGATGAGCATAGAGAAGCCTTAACAAAATGTACGGTGCAATGGAAAGAATTAGAAGAGCATTTCCTTTCAGTAGAGCGGAGCATACAGAGTAGACTTGAGGACTTGGAGGCAAAACAGAGAAGTTTTGAGGCCAAGATGCGGGAAACCCAAGAGATTTTGGATAAACGTGAGGTGTCTATTGCTTCCAAGGAGCAGGCTTCATTGGCTCGTGTGCAGGAACAGAAGGATGCTGCCCTTGCTGTGATTTTTGAAGAACGAAGAAAATTGAAGGAAGAATTTTACAATGGATGTGAAAAGGTCACAGACGATGACACGAAGAAGGATTCAATCAGAGAAAAAGAAAATGGTAGTGTACATGCAAATGGGTCATCTATAAGTGATGGTCCTGAAGCTGATTCCAAGAAAGAAATAAGCCCCAGTACAAAATCAGAAGCAAAGATGCAGCCCCAGGTTCGGTCGGAGTTGAAAACCTTATGTGAAACTATGGATTCCAAGGGATTGCGTAAATACATTATTGAACATAGAAAAGATGCAGCTGGGCTTCGCAATGAGGTTCCTTCTGCATTAAACTCTGCAATTGACCCATCACGGTTAGTGTTAGAGTCCTTGGAGGGGTTTTATTCTCTTGAACAAAAGTCAAGTGACAAGAAAGAGTCTGGGCTCCCGGCTCTACGCCGGGCCTGTACATTATTACTGGAATCTCTTGTACCTGTTTTGGCAGATCCTATTTTGGGTGTTGAACATCCAGTTCTGCCCTTAAATATAAAGGAGCAAGCCAAAAGTATTGCAGATGAATGGAAGTCGAAGATAAACCTTGAAGGAGATGTTGCCAATGGCAATTCGTTGGAGGCCCAGGCCTTCTTGCAACTTCTAGCTACTTTTGGAATTGCGTCAGAGTTTGATAAAGATGACTTATGCAAGCTTGTTCTTGCAGTTGCACGGCGCAGGCAGACACCTGAACTCTGCCGTTCCCTTGGACTTGAATCAAAAATGCCAGGTTGGTTGGCTGGTGTTCTGTAATGTTAGCCTCAGTGGCTAGGCTGGCAAAATTTCCCATCCATTTTGGTAGATAGGCTTTTTGTTATTTTTCTGGCATTCATGGCTGGCTTGGTTTTTTTGAGGGACTGGTGGATTTTATCAGTATACTTGGTTGTGGCTGATTGAGTTAAAGATAAATTTTGGTAATCCCGGCTGTAGTAAACCTTCCCAACGTTTTTTGTTTAGTCCAGTGAACGGGTTTCTAAGTTGACGTGGTTGGTAGTCTTTTCTTTAGATCTCAACATTTCATATGCAAGGCAGATACTGAGTGGTCTCTACTAGGTAGACATCTTTTTATGAGGTAGAAAGTTGTACGTAAGTTATTTTATTGATATTAATGAAGGCCTTTCATGAGTCGGGAACTGTTTACTTACGAAAGTTGTCTCAAGCTGTTATCTTTATTGAAAAATCCATTGAAGTTGTCTGTATTTTATTTTTTTTCTTTCACAGTAAACTGTCTTTTGGTATTTCAGATGTTTGTGACATATTCAGATTAACTGAAAATTTTGTGACAATTTCATGCAGATGTTGTAGAAACCCTGGTCAATAGTGGAAAACAAATTGAGGCAGTCAACTTTGCTCATGCATTTGGGCTGACAGAGAAGTTTGCACCTGTTCCTTTGTTGAAGGAATATCTGAAAGATGCTAAGAAAGCTTCGCAGGCAAGTTTAAAAAGCGGGAATAACTCTACTGCTGCACAGGTACGATTGTATTACTGTTATACAAAATGTCTTGTTATGTGATGATCATTTTGGCTTTTATTATTGTTGGTTATATCAGAAGTTCCTTATTTGACTGATATTTTTATTTGCTGCTACAGAATGAAGCAAATACAAAAGAGCTTTCTGCTTACAGAGCTGTTATAAAGTGCATTGAGGAGCACAAACTTGAATCGCAGTTCTCACCAGATCCTCTTCAAAAGCGTGTAGCTCAGCTAGAGAAAGCTAAGGCTGACAGAAAAAGGTCTGCAGGTGCTGTTAAGTCTCAGCCTAAGCGTCCTCGTGCTAATGGAGGAAATGCTGGTGTATATATGCCTCCGTTAAGTGCAGCTGAAAGAACTCCGGCTCTTTATACTTCTTCCAATGGTGCAGACAGAAGCTTTTATAGGTCTTTGGATAGAGTACAATATTCTGGTGCAGCTCCAGGTGTTACATCCTACAACCTGCAGGGCCAAAATGCATATGACAGATCAAACCAAGGATTATATGGAGCAGCGTATGGTGTTGGAAATAGGAGTCCAGTCTCGCTCTCAAGGCCATATATGTATCCATCAGATAACATGGGGCCTTCGTTGTTGGGTTCCGGATCTTACAATTCCTCCACTAATTACAGCAACCATCACTTTGGCAGTGGACTGCCTGCCCCTCCTCCAGCTTATCAGTCTTCTTTTATACATTAGGTAGGTACGGTGCTTATCTTACCGTGGTCAAGCAAGTTCTGATCTTATCAGGCCCCATAAAACCTTTTCTGTTGGATGTGGCTGGTAGTAAGCACTTAGCTTTGAAGAGGTTTTTTGACTTTGTTTTTGTAAATCTAAAAGATTGGCAAAGTTCATTTGGCAGCTTTTCACCACTTTCAGTGGTGTTTTCTTCTTTTAAGGAATCTTCTATTAAGGAATTTTATTTGTGTATGGTATCGAGTGCTTCATCACTTGCCCAGGTTACTATATACTGTAGTCTTTACAGTTCAAAGATGATTCTATGCATAATCTTGTTATTTTTTTATTTGTTTGACAAATCTTAGAGGATCGATCTGTCTCTTTGTGGAAGATTAAAATTTGGTGAATAATATTTCATTTGTGATCTTGTTTGGAGCTCATAACACAAGACTTTCAATTGCATTTGTATGCCGACGGCTGGTCTTGCGCTGAATATGATTTATCGTCCACTTGCATGTTACCTCTTTGGTACCTGTCTACTCTACGCCTATGAAGTGAATCAGATTTTATTTTGATTAGTCCAACTGTAAGGCAATTTTGGAAACTGGACCCTGCCCCTCTTAAGCTGCTGCATGATTTTTTTGAGCAGAAATGATTTGTAGTACTAGTGGTATAGTTGTTATACCCTGCATTAATATTCTTGTGTTCTCTGTAACGAGGACAAAGCACATTGGAGTTATATGTCCCATCTAGAAATATTATTTTCCGGCATCCTTGAACATTGCTGCTGTCAATTCAGTTGGAGAAAAAAGCTGTCAATTCGCATGTTCACTTGTGAATCATTATATTTTGAATGTTGGTCAAACTGTTGTATCGTGTGGGGATAATTTTGTTCTTTGATGAAGCACAGTTGTGGAGCTCACCAAATTTATCTTGAAATGTTGCCGTCTTTCCCAGAGTGTTTTATTACTAATTATACAAAATTAGAAATTAGTCATTACTCGCAACTTCACAGGAAAGCTACATAACTGATTGACAATTTTAAAACGATTTTGGAACCAGACATTTATCAACACTTACCTATAGTTTAAGAATGAGAGGTGGCTGGGTATTTTTGGCCCAGGTTAAATGCATAGTAATGCGTATGAAAGGTGACTGAAGTTCTTGGGTTAAGAGGAACTCGAGTGCAAATAAGCATCAACTATAATTCAAAGAAGCATTATAAGATTCATGGTTTGAAGCTGCTGCGTCCTTTCTCGCTGGAAATGCTCAACCTTTTGTTTGAGATTTTGTAGCTTATCTTTGGTCTCGTTTAAAAACAAAACGATTTTGTGAAGATTTTAGATGTATTTTTGGTTGGTTTTTTGTGTTAATGTATTCAGCGAATTGATTTATTCAGTTACATGAGCATTGATTGATTATGTTTCAGAGTGCAAGTTCCAATATGCTTAACGGTCAAATTGAATAAACATTCAGCGAATTGATTTATTCAGTTACATGAGAGCATTGATTGGTTATGTTTCAGAGTGCAAGTTCCAATATGCTTAACGGTCAAATTGAATAAACATTCAGCGAGTTGATCTATTCAGTTACATGAGCATTGATTGGTTATTTTTTCAGAGTTTATGTTGGTTATTTTTCAGAACTTAAGTTCCAATATATGCTTATTGGTCAGATTGAATAAATTTCACTTCTAAGGTCCATGGCAAGTGGGAGGATCTGCCTGATTTAATCCTAGGGGCATATTTTATTTATTTTTAAGCATTCAAATACATGTTTCTTCCCTTTCTTCAGTGCTTTGATTATCCATGTTGATTTCTAGCTTCCTTTGCATTGCATGAGCCTTCAACGCATTCCTTCTCTCTCATTGCTTCATCCAGGGCGGGGGTTGTTTCATATGTATCTCTCAAGTGAAATCACCATGTAGGAGATCCTTTTGATATCCATTTGATGTATCTCTCATCTAAAACAAGCAAGCAAAAGAATCAGTTGAACATTATTAATAAGGGTAGTGTTTGGTGTAGTTAATGCCTTCTCGTTCAAAAAAGTTCATTTGCTATTAAACAAGTCATATACTTTCCAATGATGCCTTCATCTGTGACTGTGGTCTTGTAGACCTATCGAGGAAGTAATTCCCATGCGTTTCTTGATACTTGTTGGTCATAGCATTTTTCCATTCAAGTTGACCATATGCATTTACATATGATATGTATCAAGGATCACGCTTCTATGCCATTATAGCACTGCTGCCATGTTGTTTATGACTTCTAGTCTTCCTGTAGTCTTAACCTCTTTTACATTAGCTCCAAGCGTAGTTTTAAAGATAAGAACCAGAACCAGTTTTTGAATTGAACTTTATCAAATTGGGTTTTAAACTGGATTCACTGAATAATTTTAAACCTAGCCTAGATCCATTCTAATTTTAAATCTACCAAGCACTCTGAGGGATCAAATCTTTCTTTTTAGGTTCTCTTTTAGAGTGAAAGGAAATTTGATCTTTCTTGATATTTGGTAGTTGGTAGATCTGGAGTTAAGATAGATCTAGGCTGTTTAATTATTAACTTTGAATAGGCCACATTAGAGAAGAATGCTGTGGGGAAATTCATGGGTTGAAGTCTGAAAATGTTAAATAAGAAACTACACATTTCTATCGTGCTATGTTGGATTTTGTTTTTTGTTTTAATTTAATTTTAATTTGTTTTATGTTGTCTTTTTTTTGTTTTAATTGGTTTTATTTCGACTTTGTCAAAATGTTTTGGACATTACAACATCTTTACCATCGTCATAATTATTTTTTTAATAAAATTATTTAAAAAACTCCAAACATGATTCTGAATTATTAGAATAAAATTATACCATCTCTACCATTGTGATATAATTATTTTTTAATAAAATTATTTAAGAAACTCCAATCATGATATTTTTAGAATAAAATTATGCCATGTAAAGGTGAATATATTAAAATATGACACAGCATATTAACAACAAACTACATAATCATCAATGGCTTTGAAGGACCTAAGAGATCAAAATCCATGCTACAAGCTACTACTCCACTAGCTTACCACGCCATTGGTTTACTAATCATTCGTCAAATTCACCACTACCACTAGAAATGAGATTTTGTGAGCTATATGAACATCATTTGGCTTAGAGTCTTTAGAATCCTTAGATTTCTCTACCTTAAAATGCAATAGGAAAAACTTAGCATGCCTAATTAATTATTTTCGGTCGAGTCTAACGGTTTGTCTTTTTAACCTTATAATATGGTTGAAACATCGAAACATACCTAACCAATTATTTTGGTTCAAATGATACATTTTTGTTGTAGGGGAGTCCAACAATCAATACCCACTAACATTAAGGTACATAAAGGGCTTAATGCTTTTAATTAAATGACAATCCCATATTCTCATACATAGAATTTAATGAAATCCTAAAAATGTGAAAGTTGTTAACTTTGTTGAATTTTGAGTAGGGTATGAAATTCTATGTTGTTCCATATGAAGTTCTATAAGGTTGGAATCATTCAATCATCCATATGAAGTTCGATAAGGTTGGATTGACCCTTGGACCTAGCTAATTGGCTGATTTGACATATTCTTATTTAAAGTGGGGTAGGTGTTTCAATTGCCTTTGTTATCCATCTTGGAGGACAAATGCTCTTTATAGGAGTACTTCTACAAAAATCTTTATGAGTGAAATGCTCAAGTGTTCTTGTGCTTGATTCTACTATAGAAGGTTGATTTTAAGTTGGTTTTGGTGCACAAGTGAATTATCCAATTGATGGTTTTGTGTATTAGTTAGTTGATCTAGAGCATTACAAAAATTTCAATGGATTGCTCCTTTACAAGTCAAAAGGGGAATTCTAACCCCTGGATTTTTTTCATCAAAGACAATCCCTCCCGAGATAAGTTCCTATTTGATTGGATAAAAGTATATGCAAGCCCTCAACTATTTAGAATAACCTATCATAACACAAACATGCCTCTTTGCATCAAGCATCTTCCTTTGGTCATATAGGATATGAGTTCTCACTAACATCTAAGCATCTTCCTTTGGTCATATAGGACACGAGTTCACACTAACACCCAAACGTTTGGAGGTGACTACCTTAGGGTTTTCTTCCACTCCATTTTTCAAAGGGGGGTTATATCCTATACAATTTTGGTTGAAATCAAGTTCAAAAGAAGCAACTACCCAAAAGCTAGTCAAGAAACCTTTGGCTTGAAGCAAGCACTATGCTATTTCATTGACATATGATTCTTTCCTTCATTGACACCGCTTTGTTGAGGTGAAGGTACACACATCAACGAAGGGATACTATTTTGTGACAAGTAGGTTTCAAATGCCTTGTCAATATATTCTCCCTCGTCTCAATCGTAATCACTTGATAGGTCAATCACATTTCTTTTTGGGTGATGCTCTAAATTCCTTAAATTTTGTAGGGATGTGAGCATTATTCTACGAGAAATATACCCAACTGTACTTAGAAAAATTAACAATGAAAGTCAAAACATACCTTGCATTTATTAGTGATGGTTTGTTCAAGGAACATGTTGTCATGGACAAGTTCTCATTGAGTTTTCTATCCAAACTTTATCTATTTCAAATGCAACTTGATGATGTTTCCCAAGCACACACCTTTCACATACACCATTAAGGGCACAATCCTAGGTAGTCCAATAACCATATCATGTGTCACCATTAGCTTCATGAATTGAAAATTTAGATGTCCTAATCTTTCATGCCAAATTTTGCTCTAGCTGTTAGCCTTTGTTATAAATGTAGCATGGCCCTAGATTTTTTTTGGGAAAGGGTGTTGTTGGGGTCAAGCAAATCATTCCCAACAACCATAAATTTATTGTTCATATTTTTCACAATAACTAGAAGGGTAGAAGCAACAAATTAGCATTCAAACTAGGTGTGAGATACACATCAGAGATGATTCACAGCGTTGTGTCATTCAATCATGCCACAATCAACAACAATAAGTGTGTGATCATTTGTCACAGTGCCTTTTAAGCCCTGATGACTTAATGAAGAAAAGAGAGATTCATCGTCTTTTGCCATATGATGGGACAACTAGAGTTTACTATCCATTCACTTTTAGAAGTGTGAACGGGGAAGGCCTAAGAAGCACTAGTAGAAAACATATAGTTGTATGTCTTACCTTATAAAGTTTAGTATTACAAGTCAGTGGATTTTCCAATCGTCACATCTCTTTCAAGCTTTTTCACTTTCTGCTTTAGGTTTTTAGTCTTTTGCTAGTGAGCCTTCGCCATGTATCCTAATTTTTTTGTAATAGATATAGGTCTTCTTTTTCCCACCCATTTTAGTCAAGTTGCATCATCATTTTGCTTCTTAATCATTTGGTCAATAAAATCTCCTATCTCGATTGCCCACTTGATCTCTTTATCAATACTTATGTCAACTTTTTCCCTTTAGCAAGCCGCATATTCCTTAATCTCAAGTTTCCCTTTAGCAAACAATATTTCCCATGCTCAAATTAGCAAACTGTAGAATGAAAGAAATGAATAATCATCACTATCTTCTTTTCTAGAAGCCCAACTAGCATGAAATGTCAAATATAATAATACACCATAGGGTGTGTTTAAATCCATAAGGATTGACGTTATGTGTGAATCACTTTTTATAAAAAAAAACCTAACTTTGCCCTCACCCAATTTCAATTGAAGCTCCTTTACATGAGCCCAATGATCTTCACTCTTGTCAAAAGAGAGATGATCAAAATAGGTAAACTCGTTCTCATTTTGAACAACTTGAATTTTGTTGGATTTGTCGACTTTTTCCAAATTTCATTCAAATAGTGGATCTTGCTTATATGAAAGAGAATGTCTCCAAAGATATAGGTTGAACTAGTACATCCTTGTTCTTTTCCCATCAAGGATATACTTTTGTTGTATCATCCTTGGGATTTGGAACCACAAAAGAGAATCTCCTTAGAGATGTAGGTTGAACCCCTACAACGTTTTTTCTTCTTTTCATGAATGTTAAACTTTTGTTGACCAGCTTTAGGATCTGAAACCACAATCTTTGTAAACTACCAAAGCACCTTACTCTTCAATAAGATTTTTATATCTTATACGCATACAACATAATTGTGACCATTGAAAATTATAGTGTTTTGCTCTAAACAATAATTAGTTTATAAGTTGAAACCATAACTTAATTTTCCAAACAACAACTCCAACTCATCAAGGCCACATGCAATTGACAACCTTTGAAGGACTTGTAGGCAATAGGCTGGGTCTCAAACCATTAGCTTTGATTCCATGTTGGAGAAATAGAGAATTAGATTTATCAAGGAGCTATACATGGCAAGAAGAGGTGTCATCTAAAGACATTATTCCAACACTTAAACACAAGTGAGCATAACTTATCATACAAAAGAAACACTAAATCTAATAGCTTGTCAAAAAATTCCACAATAGATTTTGATATGTAAGGTCATCAATATATAGCAAAGTGTAACTAATTCCCTTAAAGTAGGTAGAAATGGTTCAATTTGATTGACTAGGTCAAATAACAAATTCCCTAAATTTTACCTCAAATTTTAGGCTAATGAACTAGCACGTTTAAATCAACAAATTAAGGTGTCATCCAAAGACATTATTCCAACACTCAAACACAAGTGAGCATAACTCATCATACAAAAGAAACAGAAAATCTAATAACTTGTCAAGAAATTTCATTATAGATTTTGATCCGTAAGGTCATCAATATATAGCACCAAAATGTAACTAATTCCCTTAAAGTAAAGTAGAAATGGTTCAATTTGATTGACTAGGTCAAATAACAAATTCCTTAAATTTTACTTCAAAATTTTAAACTAATTAACTACCATATTTAAATCAACCCATTATTAAAATAACTTATTAATTATTTAAATAATTAATTTTATTAACTATACAATATCAAATAACAATTATAAAAAAATCCAATGTTAAACCCATTATAAAAAGAAAAGGAAAACCTGTTTTCCTAATTACATATTAAATATGGAGTATTTTCCTAATTATATCAGATAGCATAAATGGAAATTTTCCTGGTTCATTTTTTAAATAGAAGTTGACGACACTACTCTAAGAGATCAACTCATCCCGAGAAAAATTTAATGCTAATTTTTGTAATTTTTTAAATTTAATGACTTACATTTAATGCTAATTTTTAAAATTTTTCTTTGGTATTTTTTTCTTCAATAATTTGTTCTCTTTATCTATAAAGGCCATTGATATGTCTTTTTTAGTAATCGCCTTTTGCCTTCTCTTCATATAACAAAGGCATTATCCCACTGCAAGTTTTGATTGATAATGTTGATTTGCTTGGGAGTTTTTCAAGCTATTTAACAATATTATTTTTTTGTTTTTTAATTTTTGATTTAAAATTTACAAAAATATATTTTATTTTTATTTTTATTTTGACACATCTCATTAAATGTAGGAGACGCCAACAATTTTTTTTTTCTCTGAAAAAAATTAAATTCTAATTAAATAGTGACTATATTATGAGTTTAGATACTATATCTGTTTATCTGTATATATGTAGTCGTAAAAAATAATCTTCAAAATATTTCATACATGTTATCTTTATACATGTGAGTTTAGATATCATACATGTTTATCTTTATACACGTGGTTGTAAAAATTTGAATTTTGATTTTTTTTTGAAATTAAAGGCAAAGTAGATTCCATCATTTGATGAATAACTATTACTTAGATACCATGTAAATATTCTCAAATAACAATGATATGCAAATCAACCTTTAAAAAAAAGCTTCAATCAAAATACAATAATAATAATTATTATTATTAAAGAAATAATTTATTATTATTATTATTATATTCATTTATTTTTTAGAGTAATAATTCTTATTTCTTTTGAGTGCTTAAGCATGACGAAGTTGATACCTTGTCAATGCCATTTTTTGTATTTCTGTCAGTTAGTTTTTTAGAAGAGGGTGATGTTAACCACTAACCGTTAACATTGGTTGGTAACCCCATAAAACATGGTGGTAATGGATTGTGCATTATGCCTTAAAGAAAAAAGGTCAAACCAACCAACCTATTTCAAATAGGTCACAGAAGAAAATTTGTTATCCCTGCCACAAGGGATGAGTGGATCAAAATCGCTGATTGTATTTTCCCTATTTTCATTATTTTTCCATTTTTACCGTTATCATCATTATAATAATCATTGAGAAATCTACCCATAAAAATAAGAATGGTAAAAATTATTTATCAACAAAAATATCAAATTTAAAATGGTAAAAATTATTTATCAACAAAAATATCAAATCTATTGAATAATGCCCTATATGCATGTTAATTCAAATCCTAGATCTGCATAACAACATGAAAGAAAAATCATAGAATTAGGTTGAAAACTTTACTAGGAAAAGGGGAAAGAGATATGTTACTTTCCCATTAAATGAAAACTTAGAACTATTTGGGCTTTCACTCATTTCAATAGTCTTGCCTTATCAACCCCAAGCATAATGTCTAATACATATTACATATAAATAGTCTCTCATCAAATAATCTATAAAAATATTATTGGCACAATATAATGTGCTATGAAAAACACGAGTCCAAAACCACAAACCCAAAACCACTACTGTAAACACTTTGAGAAGTTTCAAGAAGTCATAATACTAAATTATACATTTATTTTATTTATTTGGTTTGGCACTCAACAATCTTTCACTTGAGTCCAAATACAAATTTCTATCTCTTTGTTGATCCTTTCCCAAGCCTCCTTTTATCATCTTTGCAACATGCCAACCAAGGTTCTGCAAATATCTTGCTTATCAGTTGGCAAAATTTTTGTTAACGTATCAGAAGAATTATCCTTTGTGTATTTTCTCCAATTGTAGTAGCCCATCATCTAATTCTTTGCGAATCGAGTGATATTTAACATCAATATGCTTTGTCTTATAATGAAAAGCGATATTTTTGGCAAGATGGATTTCACTTTGGCTATCACAATTCAATGCATACTTTCCTTGCTGCTTGCCTAGTTCTTCTAGGAACCTCTTCATTCAAATAATTTCCTTGCATGCATCTGTTGTTGCCATATATTGAACTTGTGTGATAGAAAGAGCCACCAACTTTTGGAGTCTAGATACCCATGAGACTTCCGTTGCAAAAGTATAGATGTAATATGTTGTGGATCTTCTAAAATCCACGTCACCTGTGAAATCAACATCTATAAATTCTTACAACAAGGTATTAGTATATTGAAAGCACAAACAATAATCAATTGAGCCTTTAATATATCTTAGAACCCACTTAACTGCACTCCAATGTTCCTTCCACAGGTTTGCAAGAAACCTACTTAGTACTCCTATTGAATGTGTATTAATGTTAGGGCAGGTGCATACCATAACATACATAAGACTTCCAACTGTAGAAGCATATGGAATCTTGAACATTTCTTCTTTTTCTTCAATAGTAGCGGGGCATTGTTAAATTAGATGTTAATTTGAAATGAGAAGTGTACCTAGAGATTTTGCATCAACTATTGTGATTTTTTTCCCAATACTTTTCTAAGGTATTATTGTTGTGACAACCATAATTTCATCCTTTTTCTGTCATGATAATTTGCATCCCCAAAATCTCTCTTGCTAGTCCTAAATTCTTCATTGCAAAGACCTTGTTTAATTCTTCTTTTAACTTGTTAATCATTACCTTATCTTTCTCAACAATCAACATATAATAACAAGTGATGTTTGATGCAACGCAGTCCATGCCTATTAACTATATATATATAAATAAAAAAGCAAACGTGAAACAAAAATTGTCAAATATAATACTATTTTTGTTGCCTGACAACTCAATCTTCAATATTCTTGTAAAAAACTTCGAAAAAAAACAATGTCACCATCAAGGGAATAATGTACTTACTCCTTGTAGTGAAGAGGGGAGGGATGGTTGTTGCACAAATTAGAGAGTACACCATTGCTAAACACTTGTGTAACGAAATATGAGATTCAAAACATTTTAATATCATGATTACACCTATGGTTGATGTATCTATCATCACTATGTTGAGTTTCTTACTCGTTCCACCACCCTTTCAAGCCATTCTGCCATTTTGTTAACAATGTGCTAACTAAAAATCTCTCTTTCCATTTTGTTAAAATTATGCTGACTAAAACTAAAATTTAAAATTCAATCTACACACAAGAAAGAAAAGGAAATAAAAAACCATTTGCGTTTCCATTGTTTATGGTTTTTCTACATGTAATCTTGAGTAAGAACTGACAGATGTCACTTATATTCATGGTGGTGGTGGAAACACCTCCATGTCTCAATACATGACCTGTGACATTAATACATGCCCATTAGTGATCAAGCTCTACAAATGTTACATGGTAACGATTGTAGACATGTATCCAATACTTGTTATACTGACTCAAATGACCTATTATCCCTGGATTCACATCATCTAATTCGAGGTGGAAATGGAAACAATCATTACTTACAATGTTAAAATATCATTAGAAAATACATCATAAAGATGTGTTATATAATACATTAGATACAATTCAATATTTCCCTTGCAATGGAAACAATCATTACTTACAATGTTAAAATATCATTAGAGAGGACATCATAAACATGTGTCCTATAACACAGTTTACTATTTTATGTAATTTTGGCGATGTCAAATATTTTATAGATTTTTTTAATAAACTTTTGTGATTTGTTCATGAAAAGTATATGAAATGATATTTCATATTTATTATTTCAAAATATGTCATTAATGCTTTATCAAAGCTGAATGAGGATAACAGGGATAACAGAAAAATGATGCTATTGATGTGAATAAGATGGCAATAAATCTTAGATAGTTAGATTTAAATATTTTATATAAAGATATATTATTTTTATATTTTTATATAAGAAGATATATGCAGTTTTACAATGTTGTGTTGATATATAATATTTTGAAAAGGTTGATATATAATATTTTGAAAAAATATAATGATATATATGGAGTTTCTTTCAAATGACATTATTATACAATCCAGTGATGATCCAGCTCCTAAAAATAACATAAAATTTTGTGATCTAGGAGCTTGGATTGATACTTTTAATATAAGAAGATATACAAGTGCTGATATATAATATTTTGAAAAAAATAAAATAATATATATGGAGTTCCTTTCAAATGACATTGTTATACAATACAATAATGATCCAACTGCTAAAAACAACATAAAGTTTTGTGACCTAGGAGCTTGGATTGCTAATGATATTATTAGATCATATTAACAATGACATGAACACTGTTGTTTACAGATAATATATTCTCTTGTTAATTGATAACTTTACAAGTTATATGTGTAATTGTGTTATATTCACAATTTGTACATATAATATAATATAATATAATATCGTCTTTTGTTAATTGACAACTTTATGAGTTATATGTGTAATTCTGTTCTATTCACAATTTGACCTTCTAACTTTAATATCTTATGTAACAATTATATTCAATTCGTCCCGCAATAATATTTTGTTTGAATATATTAGATTGGATTTGTTAGTTAGAGAGTCTAAGTTAAATATCTTATGTAATAAATATATTCAATTCATCTCCCAATAATAGTTTATTTGAACATATTGGATTTGTTTGACCATATTGAATTGGATTTGTTTTTTCAGGACGAAAAAAGCCAAATTGTATTATATGAGAAAACATAAAAATTCACAAATATTACATTTGCATAAGTGTCTGAGATAAGTCCATATAGGTCTGTCAAGAGGAAAATACACAGCACAAAACCTCCAGTAATGATGCCCACAACAAAGGCAAAGTAGACACTGTTCTCATAAGGGCCTCTTTACATATACAAGTTCATCATATGCATCATTTTATAAACAAAAAACAAGGATATATCCTAAAAGATGATATGAAACAGGCATACATGAGGATCTGTTTTAATGAAATTAGAAAACTGGAAGAGAAAAATCCTGTATAGTGAAAATTTTCTCTTCAGAAGATACCTGCATAAACCAAAAACCCGGAGCCGAAAGAAGACCCTTTTTTGACAAAGAGTCTGCCTGCTGATTTTGAGCCTTGTTGATGTGATGAATAGAGTATCCCTCCATTCCATCCCAAAAAGATTTGATTTTGTCCAGCCATCCGACTAGGTGGGGCTTGAAAATGTTGTTTTTCCTATCCACATAGTCCACCATTACCTGTGAATCTCCAAAAATCGAGACAGACTGAATATTTAGAAAGGAACAAAAAAATAGCAGGCCTACAAGAGCCATCACTTCTGCTTTGCTGTTGCAACCCCTCCCGCCATTCCAGTGGATGAAAAATTGACTACTTTCATTTACAAGAATATAAACCCCACAACCACAGAAACCTCTCTGTTCAGCTCCATCAAAGAACGCCCTTGGGAAAGATGTTATCCCCTGTGGAGTGGCAATACTGACATCTTTTTTCAACAAGAGTGTCTTTTTTGGGAGATTATCATATATGGATACAATATTGGAAAAAATATCTAGATAAGTGGATTTCCTGTCATTGAAAATAGAATTGTTTCTCCACTTCCAAATGCACCAGAGGATGATAATAAACAAAGGCATCCAAATATCTTTCTGTTGACTCCACCAGAGAAACGCATCAGGAATTGAAGAGTGAGACAAAAGTTGAAATTCATACCAGTTCTCCAAAGACTGCCATAATTGCTGCGATACCTGGCAATTTAAAAATAGATGACAATTTGATTCCTTTGCTAACCTACAAATAGGACAAAACCCAGGGTCTTGCCATCCTCGCTTCACCAAGTTTTCCCAGGTTAAGTTTTTGTTGTGGAACAACAACCAAGCAAAGTATAACATTTTCAATGGGCATTCAACTTTCCAAAATATCACTGGAAAAAAAGTATTGTACGGGGCACCCTTCATCCCAATTAGATTCTGGTAAATATCTTTTACACAAATAATATTCATCGCCTTTGAATTTTTCCAGATTATGCAGTCAGATTCCGCCGTGCGGAAAATACCGTAACTTTTGAGACATGTCCTAATGGGCTCCCATTGCCTTGAAATATCATCTGGCATATTCAAGGATTCTGTGTCTTTCTAGAGAGGGATCGAACCTTACCAACCAGCTATCAAACTTTCCCAGAAGAAAAAACCTTTTATGTGAAAAAAGTTTAATAGAGTTTCCGACACATTAATTACCTCGACACCACTCACAAACTGGTCAATTCCAATTGGGATTTTATTGCTTGTTTGAAAACACCAGGTCAAGTTTTCCAAAAAATATCTTTCCACCTTGGGAAGACTTAACCAAATTGACGAGCCATAAGAGGGACCAATTCTTCCTTCCCTGTACCATAATGAAAAATCCTTTCTACCCAGATATTTTTTTTGATGGTGTCGCTCCACGAACCCTCACCGAGAATACCTCTCCATAATGACTTACATAATAGAGCCTTTCCGAAAATCCGCAAGTTCAATAGACCCCAACCTCCCATGCTCTTCAGAACAGATATATCTGATAATTTTGAGAGATGGTATTTCCTTTTTTCCGCTTGGCCTCCCCATATAAAATTCGCCGTAATCTTCTCCATTTTTTGAATAATACTTGCAGGGAGGTAGAAAAGATGGGCCCAATATACTGCAAGCTGGTTCAACACTGATTGCGCCAAGGTTACTCTTCCCGCCAGCGATAGACATCTGTATTCCCATAAGGAAATCTTCTTGTAGTACCTATCAATAACCCATTGCCAATCCCTTTTAGAATAATTGTTTGCTTTGATATGATAACCCAGACATTTAATTCCATGTTTGATTGATTGTGTCTCCACACCAAAAAGGGTTGAGAACCACTCAACTACTTCTTGACTGATATCGTTGTGATAAATTATTGACTTTTCCCTGTTTATCTGCAATCCAGTAGCCTTCTGAATTTTTTTTAGGATATCATAAAAGCACAACCAAGTGAGCCTGCATAACATACCAAACAAAATAATATCGTCCACAAAAAGATTATGGGAGATAGATGAATTCATGCAAATTTTTAAAGGGCGGCATCTGTTATCCTTTACTGCTTTGTTGATATGGAGACTAAGCGAATTCATTGCCAAAATAAAAATCAGGGGCGATAAGGGACAGCCTTAGCAGAGTCCTTTGGCCGCAGGGAAATAAGTTGAAGGGATCCTGTTGATAATGATTACATAATTCACCTTTTCAATACAAGCCATGACCCAGTTAATCATGTTGGTTCTCAAACCAATCTTTGCAAGTAAACATCTGATGAATCCCCATTCAAGGCAATCATATGCCTTGCACAGGTCAATCTTGAAAATGACATCTTCGCTTTTTTTTTTTTTTTTTTTTTTTGTGAATGGCAAACAGACCTTCTTGAGTTGTCGCAACCGCATCTAGAATACTTCTACCCCTTAAAAGCCGCGTTGGTCTTTTGTTAGGAAATTTGATAGAGTGTCTTTGATTCTATCTGCGATGATTTTAGAGACTATTTTGAAAGACATGTTGCACAGAGAAATCAGTGTATAGTCCAAGAAAGATTCGGCATCTCCCTTTTTTGGAATTAGCGCTATGTGGGTGGAAGAAATTTTCTGATTAAAACTGTCAGACATTCTAGTTCCCTCCACCATCCTTAGCAGGTCGCATTTATCAGATCAAAGAAATGTAGAAATAATTCAATTGTCCAGCTGTCTGGACCTGGGCATTTGTCCTTTTTAAAAGATTTCATTGTTGCTAAGAGTTCCTCCTCCGTTACTGGCTGAAAAACCTGTTCATTTAACTCCTCATCGAACATCTGAGGGTATAATTCTATGCCCCATATAATATCCTGGAACCTGAAATTTTTAGACCTCTTGAACTGATTTTCAAAAAATCTCACGGCCTCGTTTGAAATGTCCTGTTGAGAGTATAAGAGATCTTCACTTCCATCCTTTATTTTCCAAATAGAGTTCTTTTTCCGTCTGGAGCTCGCGAATTTATGAAAAAATTTGGTATTCTTATCCCCCTCCTTTAGCCAGATCGCCCTACTCTTTAATCTCCAGAAGGCTTCCTCCTGTTTTAAAATTTTAATTTTTTCCCTTTGAAGCTCCTTTATCCGGCATCGTGATTTGAAAGGTAGCTGATGGACAGCCATGGATCCCGCTGCGCTGTCTAACTCTATTTGGATTTCATGGAGAGTCTTTCTGTTCTTTTGTCTTTTTTGGAATTGCCACTCCTTTACCACCTTTTTAATAACATCCATTTTATCCCTGAAGGTCATTAAAGATGGATAAATTTTATTTGACGACAAACCATTCCAAGCCTTTGTTATCTTCTCATTAAACTCTGGATGCTCCAGGCATGTTCTGTTGAATTTAAATGAATAACCTTTCCTAAAGCTCTTTTCCCTCCAGCCTAACAGAATCAGCCTGTGATATGAAATGAATACATTTTCAATCGTTGAGAACGGCATGCCCATCTCATCGATTAAGCTATTGTGAAGAATAAATCTATCAAGCCTTTTGGCTATATAAGCATTTTCTATTCTTCCATTTTCCCACGTCGGAAGCATTTAATGCAGCATAATATCAACCAGATTCCTGTTTAAGAGCTCATTTTTGATTCTATCAGCAAGTGGATCCTTTTTCTTGTTGATGCCCCATATTTCATCCATATTTAAAGTGACATTAAGGTCACCTGCAATCAGCAAGAAATCAATGTCAAAAATTTTAGACATAAAGAGTTTTTCCCAGAATGGCCATCTGTTCTTGTAGGGTGCATAAATATTCAAAATGTTTATTGGGTTTTTATGCCCCCTAATTTGCGCTGAGATGAAGATGCCCGCCAGACACCAATATGCTTTTGCCTTGATCCACCTAGGGTCCCATATCACCGCTAAGCCTCCAGAGAGGTCGAATGCTTCCAAAGCAGTGATATGCTAGGATGGAAACATCTTCCTGAAGTATGAGATTGTAGCTGAGGAGTCATGCATGGTCTCTTGGATTAAAATAATTTTGGGATTTGTTGAATGGAAAAAGTCCCTTCAAGCCAAAAATTTTTGGTCTGCCCCCAAATCTCTTGTATTCATGGATAAGATAAAATTCATTTCGTTGACTTTGCGGCCATGCTTGCTCTAAGAGGCCTTTCTTCTGTCATGTCGATGATAGGGACATCTATGAGAGATATGTTGCGTATTCCTCTGCCTGCTCCCTCACCCCTTCCCCTAAAATGTCTACTGCCCCTATTGTTCTTTCTCCTCACTGTAATTTTGCTTGTAGAGTTTGGGCTTATTTGAGGAGAAAGATGTTTTCCAGGTTTATGGATAGTAAGCGGTCTGAGCTCCAGCATTTTTTTACTTAAGAGGTAGTCTAGGTCATTCCCAATCGAGTTTGTTGGAGAGGATGTAGGAGAATTTACAGGAGTGGCCGAAATCATTGGCACTTTTCCTTTTCCATTTGGAGATTTTTTCTTTTTTGGAGAAGGAGATGAGGATGGGATGACATGAAACTCCATGTTGGAGGAAATGTGGGGGAGAGGAACCAGAGGGGGACACGAGACTTTGTGGTTAGAAGTTGGCTCTAGAGGGGGCATTGAAGGAGAGATGGTATCCAAGGGGGGAGGAATTATGAGATGCGACGGTGAAAGTTGATGGGCTTCGTGATAGGCTCTTTGCTGTTCAACGGGCATAGGAGGAGACAGGCTCTTTTATGATGATAAATTCTCCGTTCCCGGGGAAGGGGACTTTATCCTATAATATTTTGCCGATGCTTGAGGGATACCATGTTGCTTTGGACTTCTTGAGGGGCGCCGCGGGCAGCTCTTTCTTAAATGTCCAGTCCGGTGGTACACTGAACATCTAAAGGGGACTCCCCAAAAATCCAGCCTCTGACTAATTTTTAAATCCCTCCAGAAAATATCTATATATTCCGGGAATCCCCCTCTGAATGGCTTGTCTATGAGAATCCAAGCCACTCTCTTATCTTTCTCACCTAAGCATCTCGGATCAACATAAACACACCTTCCAATTGCGTTTCCTATCTCCGCTAAAGTTTCTTTTGACCATAACTCCAGGGGAAGCCCTGGCAACTTGACCCATATCAAGTTGTTAGAGGGAATATTTTTTAACATATTGTACCCCATATACCATTTGTGTAAAGCTAGGAAGCTTCTTCTCGAAACCCATTGCTGGTTTAGGATGGTTTCCAAGTCAGAAGAACTTAAAAAGTGAAAACAATACCATTCTTTTAAAAGTCTGGCTACAATAGGCACATAGCCTATCAAAGGCTTCCATTGCTTTTCAAGTCAGCTTCTCATCTTGGAGTCTTCCATCTCCAGGAAATGCCAGCGGCCGACCAGAGCAAAGTCCTGGAGACTTTCTATGTGATCTGTCAAATATACACTTTCTATTTTAATAGCCGCGGGGGGAGGAGCAATTTTAAGAATTGGATTTGTTACCTTGATGGTGTAAGTTAAATACCTTATGTAACAAATATACTCAATTCATCTCCCATAATATTTTGTTTGAACATATTGTATTGGATTGGTTACCAATTTATGTACGTTTTTGGTTTGGTATTCCATTGATTTCATTAAATGGACTTTGTACACCACTTGTTCCCCTGCATAAGTTTACAAAAATATAAGGGAATGAAGTTTTCAAATATTTATGTTGTTCACTCATATATAGTGAGGTGATTTTTGGTTTTATTTTTTATTTATTTTTAAACAATGCCGAATTAGCCCAAATTAGAAGTTAACATAATAGGTATGAACAATATTGTCAATGGCTTTATAAAATTAGAAATTAAAATGATAGATTAAGATAGATTAAAAGTTAGAAAAAAAAACTTTATTATCAATAATTTTATAGAATTAGAAATTAAAATAATAAGATATAATAGTTTAAAAATTATAATTAGTTTTAAAAATTATTAATAATTTTTAAAATTTTCACGATATTGAAACTAAATTTTAGAAATCAGTGTTTGATGTTATTTTAAAATAAAAAAATACATTTCAACGTTAATTTTTATTATAAATGTTAGTATTAAAAATAATTTAATATAAACTAATTGTTTGAACAATAAATTCTATTAAAATTTATACTAGACTAGATGATTCAATACATGTTTCTTTTGAGATATTGATATAAAATTTCATTTAAAAATATTTCAATATTTGCTACTGTTCCCATAGGTGCTGTTCCGCCATGAGCTATTAGGTGATCGGCGGTGATACCCGCGGAACCAAGCTTATATTATTTAGAGTTAATGCTTTGTTGTTTAATTAATTTTTTTTATTAATCTTAATGGGGATTCGACAATTTTTATATGATATTTCCATGTCCAATGAATCCGGTAAATAACAACCTGCAGACCAATTTTATGGAAATAAACAATTAACTTAATTCTTTCCTGTTTTATTCTTTAAATTTCAATTTTTTTATTATCTAATTAAATTTTACATTTTCTTATCTTAGTTGGTTTTTTTTAATGAAGTTTGATAATGAAAAATCATTTCAGAAATATATAAGATTTATCACATAAATATTGCAACCACATCCAATAATTATGGCAGAAAAATAAGAAACAATTATCTATCTAGCGTAAAAGCTACAATAAGACCTTCATTTGTAGTCCAACTAAATGTTTGAAAAATATTTTTTACAACAATATTGAAATATATATATTATTATCAAAGTTAAACATTATAACTTGTATTGGTCAATGTTAAACTAGTAGTGATTGCTAGAGTCCTACTTTGGCAAGGACTAATAAAAAAAAATTTCATTTTAATGACGTATGCCAATCGCTAAGGTCCAGCTAAATCTTCTTGTTTTAAGGGCTATTAGGAAAGATTTTGCCATAAAATTATTATAATATTAAATTTGTATTTTCACTAAATGGTGTTGTTACAATTATGATGATGGTGGTTAATGTCCACTAAGACCAAATTTTGGTCTATTAGACCTAAAGAAATGAATTATTTAGTTTGATTTAAGATTTTATTCCTATGCTAAAAAAACTTGGAGAGAAGCCTCCCGAGCTCACTATAATTTTGACAACGTAAAAGACTAGGAAGGTCAGTGTTGCAATAAAGATTTTGAAACTGAGATCTAATGTGGTTGTACGCGGGGCACTCTAAGAGGAAGTGATTTTCATCCTCGATGTTCCTATTCTCAGATGGAAAAACCTTTCCATCCATGGTGTTTTAGGAACTGCCCAACAAGTGGTTTCACTATAGAGCTCATGAGAGTTGGTTCTAATCTTGGCTATATTAACTTTCTTTTTTAAATTAGTTAAATAATCATTTTTGTTTTTAAAGTTCTAATTAAATCTTATTTTAAATATTATTGAAAATTATTATAAAAAGAAAATGCCTCACATTACATAATACAATTTAATTAACAATAAAAATAAATAAATAGATAAAAAATATTTAAAAAATTAGATAATTAAATACAAATAACCAAAAATAAACTAAAAACTTAAACCAATTTAAAATTAGATTAAATAATAAATACTTTAAATATAATAAACACGAAAAAAAAATTAAAAACTTCAAACAAATAATTGAGATTAAGTAATAATCACATGAAATATTTAACAGTAAATTATTATTAAAATAAAGTTAAATAAAATAAAAATATCAAATTAATTAAAATTTATTTCAAATTTGAATTGCTAATATTTAATATAAGTTAAAGGTTTCTCTCGAGTTGAGAGTTGCCGCTATAAGGTTATACGAGAGCGTAATTACCAAGCTAAAGAGCAATGAGGGGTGGTCGAAAGATATTAGTGTAACATCAGAGTTAAACAAGGTTGCCACCTCTCCCCTATCCTATTTGGCATTCACATTGATAAGCTTGAAGGCTATTTAGAGGAAGCAGGATGTGATGGCATGATCTTAGCTAGGATAGTCGTCATCCTTCTTCTCTATCCTGACGATATTGTTCTTTTCGCAAGGTGCTCATCTGATCTTAATAAGCAACTCAAGCTTCTTAAGGATTTTTGCTCTACCATGGGTATGATTGTTAACACTGACAAAACAAAAGTTATGATAATCAAATCCAAGAAGGACACTTACACTAATTTTATATATGACAACAATAACTTGGAGGAAGTGTATTCTTACAAGTACCTAGGAATTGATATTCATCACAAGTTCAACTGGAACCATAGCATTGAGAAAATGATTAATGGGGGGTGGAAAGCTTATTTTGGTCTTGAAAATAATTGTAAAACAACAAACCTTGCAATGTTGGATAAAAATAAGTTCCTCTTTGAAACTTTAGTCACTCCTATTATGTTATATGGCTGTGAGGTTTGGGGTTGCAGCATCACCAGAGCATCATGGAGAAAGATTGAGAAAATCCAGAAGCGTTTTATAACTTATAACCTGAAAATTAAAAGTAATACACCCTATCCTATTCTCCTTATAGAATCAGGTCTTTCTCCTATTGAGAGCCTAGCTATGATTAAGTTTCTGCTGTACAAGCACAAACTCGTTTCTGCTGTACAAGCACAAACTCAATAACATAGACAATCATAGACTTCCTAAGCTAGCTTTAAATTCCAGCCAAAACCACCTAAGGCTCAATCGGGGGTGGCTTAAAGACACAAGGGCCTGGTTAAACTATTGGGAGATCAACGAGAATGATGCATTGCAAAACATTAATAACATTAAAGATATTTTTACTTCTAAGTTCAAAGAAAAAATGTGGTGTGAGAAAGATTAAACGACTAAAAGAAAATTAAGTTATTATAAGAAGGTCATCAACCGCACCCTAGCAGATCAAAAGTATCTCTCTATTTTAACTAGCTCAAAGAAGAAAATTAATATAGCAAAGATTAGGACGAATTCTCATGAGCTCCATAGTGAAACATGTTGTTGGGCAGTTCCTAAAACACCATGGATGGAAAGGATCTGCCATATATGTGAGAAAAGGAAGATCGAGGATGAAAACCACTTCCTCTTAGAGTGCCCCACGTACAACCACATTAGATCTCAGTTTCACAATCTTTGTTACAATACTGACCTTCCTAGCCTTTTACAATGTCAAAATTATAATGAACTCGAGAGACTTTTCTCCAAGCTTTTTGAGCATAGGAATAAAATCTTAAATCAAAATAAATAATTTGTTTCTTATTGGTCTCAGTGGACGTTAACCATCACTACCATCATCATCATCATATATTTTAATAATTTCATTATAAAAAAATTAATATAGTATAAAATTATATATACATTTTAATCATTTTATTATAAAAAATTAATATAGTATAACTTATTTATTTTTTTTATTAAGTAAAAAATAAGTTTATATAAAAGTTTAATAAATTTAATGTTAACTAATTAAATAAATTAATGATATAACAACCATACATTATATATGAAAATATCACATTATTATTTTATTTTGAAATTTTGTAAATTATCATAAATTTGTTTGGAGAGAGGGTTAGAGGAAATATTTAAATATATTATCTTGAAGAGTTTTTCTTGATTTTTTTGTTAATAAATTGAAGAAAATTGATTATGATTTACTTAAATATAGATTTAGTTTTAGTTTTATTTTGATTACAAGATGCCAATCATGATCCCCATGAAAATTGACGAATTCTTAGGGTAACCAAATTTCATGGGTGACATGGGACACATGTCAAAAGAGCTGAAATAAGACAAACTTTTAAGCCAATCAAATGGTAATAAATTGTTTTTTACTATTAAAATAAAAAATACTTTAATGATTTACAAAGTTAAACATTAGAAGTTGTCATGGTCTAAACTATTAGTGGTCAACAAACAAATCAATTGTTATAGCCTTGCCTTGGCAAGGGATAACAAGATAATGAAATTGCATCTTTCATCTCTTTTAATGTATACACAATGATTTTCATTTAGCCTTTTAAAATTATGATCATGCATAAAAGAGTAAAATTTCTTATACCATTGGCGAGGCCCTTATTTCAGCCCATATAGACTCTTCTTCAAGATGCAGACAAAGTTTTCTTTACTTTTTGCAATGAATCCTTGTAGTTGCTCCATATATATCTATTCTTCTAAATCACCATATAGGAAGGTTGTCCTAACATCTAATTGCTCCAATTCTAAATCTAGAGTAGCTACAAGACCAAGCACTACTCGTATTGATGACATTTTAACAACTAGAGAAAATTTCTATAAAATCAATACCTTATTCTTACCCAAAACCTTTCACCACTAGCCTTGCTTTAAATCTTTACTAATTTTCCTCGCCTTCATATTTTATTTGATACACCCACATGTTCTTTAAAACCTTTCTTCCTTTTGGCCTTTCAACTAAATCCCATGTCTTATTATCATGCAATGATTTTAACTCTTCTTGCATAGCTTTTTGACATTTGATGTTATTTTATCCTTCACTTGCTTCTTGAAAACAAGTAGGTTCACTTTCATCGATCAATAAAATGTATTCTAAGGGGGAATAACTTGCGAAGGCCTATGTGGCTAGGTAGACCTGTGGAATTGATGAATTTTATGGTGGAATTTATGCTAATGATTGGTTGATCTTGTTGTTCTTCATGTTCTTCTCCTTGTTGTTCCTCACTTACATTTTGTTGCAATGGGTGCTCATTATCTCTTGGTTTGTCTTCATGTAATGGTGGTTGATTTTCCCGTTGTTTTGGAATTTCAACAAATCTTTTCAACTCCACATCTTTGTCATTAGTTTTAAAATTTTTTCTTCATTAAAAATAACATCCCTCCTTATAATAGCTCTCTTTTTAAAAGGATCCCATAAATGATAACCTAACTCATTATCAACATATCCTAAGAAAATGCATTTTAATGATTTTTCATTTAACTTGGACCTCTGTTCTTTAGAAATATGCACACATGAGTCAAAACCAAAATTTTTCAAATGAGCATAACACAAATATTTACCATTCCATACCCTTTTAAGGAATCCCACCATCCAATGAAGTTGTGGGAGACTGATTTATTAAGTAGCATGTTGTTTAGACAACATTTGGCCAAAACTATTTAGGCAAACCAGACTTTGAAAGCATACTTCTCACCTTCTCCATTATTGTCCAATTCATTCTCTCAGCTATTCCATTTTGTTGTAGAGTGTGAGGAACTATTTTTAAATGTTTTATGCCATGTATGTGACAATATTCTTTGAATGCATTGGAGTATTATTCCCCACCATACCATTATATGTTCCAATACATATCAATAATTTATTAGTTCCCCTTTCAATATCCACATGAAATTTACCAAAAATGTCTAAAAATTGATCCTTGCTTTTAATAGGGAATGCCCACACTTTTTTTGAAGCATCATCAATAAAAGTAATAAAATAAGTAGCTCCTGCTAGTGAAATTATATTGATTGGGCCACAAACATCAAAATGTACTAGATCTAATAGTTGTGTATCTATTTTAGGATCATCTCTCATAAATGATACCCTTTTTGTCTACCCATACCACAATGTTTACAAAATTTGAATTATGTACCTTTTATCCCAGGCAAAAATTTTTGCTCAACAAGGATTTTTAGGACTCTTTCGGTCATGTGGCCAATCCTTTTGTGCCATAAATATGTTACAAACTCAACAGCAACAATATCAAAATTTTATAGTTTTGAATTTAATATGTAGAGAGTGCCAAATTTCTACCTCTTTGCAATAACTAGTGACCCCTTCACAATTTTCCGACCTCCTTTGCCAAACACGGTTCATCTAACTTCCAACCTAAAATAAGATTCATCCCAAAATATTTCACATACCTGACCTATTTAAGCAATAAAATACAACCATCTTCTGTCTTTATTAGTACATCTCCTACCCCTTCAATATTACAAAAACTTTTATTACGTAAGCGAACCATTCCCATAAATCTAGATTAATAAGAAATAAAATTTTCTCTAGTTAATATAGCATGGTAGGAGGCTCCAAAATCTAAAGCCCAATCACTATTATGACAAGAAGTATAAAGACATGCATCTTCATAAGAAACAATAATTAATACCTCACTATCTGATGCAACAACAATAGTTTCTTCATTGTTGTTGTTGATGGTTTACTTTTGTTCCTTTTGTTTTCCTTTTAATATCTTGCAATGTTTCTTGATATGTCTAGGTTTTCTACAATGATAGCATTTTATTCTCCCCTACATAGACTTTGATCTTCCTCTAGAAATGGAACACCTTGATTTCCTTCTATATGGTTGTCTTCCACGATCAACAAATGTTAATGCCTCCATATTGTGAAATTCATCCTAGTAAGTTTTTCAATACTTATGAGTGACTCCATATCAACTTCGTGTAAATAAATCCTATACAAACTGAATCTCCAACAAGAAATTGACTTTGACCTAACTTATTAAACAATCAACAAATGATTTCTGTTGACAAATAATATGTTAATTGTTTAATAAAAATAGCCAAAAAGTTCAAAATGATTAAGTTCTCTTTAATACTTATCATTTTTTTTTGTTACTTATGCATAATGGTATGTAATATTTGATATTTCTACTAACTACATATTACAAAATGATTTAGTTCTCTTTGATACTTATCATTGTTTTGTTACTTATGCATCATGGTATGTAATATTTGATATGTCTACTAACTGCAGATTAGTTTAGCTGTTAACTATATATTTATAATTTTTCCAATGTTAAACATAATGCTATTGGATTTTTGTATTTTATTTTGGATTATTTTTCTAAATTACCTTTAGTTGATCAATTGAACCTTTTATTGCAGAGGTGACGGTGGTAATTAAATACACTCTTTAATCTTATTAAAAGTAGTGTAAGAACCATTGATTAAAGTGTGCTCTTCCTTCCTATGTACTATCAATTACTATTAATCATTTCGTGTTAACGATGGAATCTAGATCACTCATTAAAAAAATAAAAAATACCTAAAATAAATGATGTTAAGTGAACTTGAGGGACCTTAATACTTTTCATCTTAAGCACCAGGAAAAACCAATTCTAAATTAGGTTTGTATTTCCATACACCTTATTGGATGCGATTTTGTAACTACACAAAATTGGTTAAGCGACCTTGCAATTATCACCAAGATGTTATGGTGGGATAGGGACAGGGAATCTACGACCAAGATGTTATGGTGGGATATATCTTTGATTATTTATTTTAGTTATAATTATTTAATTGCATTGATATCTAAAGAGTATAAGGGTAAGTATAATTTATTATATCTATTGAAATATTTTAAAATAATGAGATGTTATTGAAATTTATTTAGTAATATCTTTGCCATGTTAAAGGGTTTTTTTTGTTTTTTTAAATAAGACTATTATATTATTCACATTAAAGGTGTACAATTACAATATGACGAGCAAAAAGAATTAGCTGTCTAGAAGGAAAGGCAGCATGAAACATAAAAGTGTTGAGAACATAGAGGTTGGACAAGACCAAGTTTTGCAGTCCCGCGCAAGGGATCCAGAGGAACACAATTTAGCCTTTCTGAGCTTACCAGTTTTACAAAAAAACACACATGATTGACCTCGACACAACAACATATACAAAAAATTATCAGTATTGACAAAAAGCCCTCGCTACTGGGCTGCATAACCTGAAAAGAAGCTGCATATCTTGGATTAAGCTTCAGGAGTCTCCTCCACGATCCTGCACCATCCACCATCAGCCAGGTCCTGAGCTTGGGCCTCCTCGTTCGCAGTCGAACCTGGGGCCACAGTCTCCATCATTGTGTCATTGACATTACTGGCCGACTTTTCCATGTCTCGCGAGGAACCTGCAATTGGCATCGAATTTGTTCCCTGGTCCTCCCGTAGAACACTGGATTCACCCTCTTCTTGGGCTTCCTCGAGAAAGAGCATAGATACATGGGCAATGATCCGAGGACAGTTCAGGGAGCAGTTGAATGTGAAGATTGCAGAACCGAAAGAGGGCGAGGATGAGGAACCTGGAGAGCTGGGTTCAAGAAATTGACTGGGCCTCAGAATGCTCCCTCTTCCATTGCGAGTGAGAGGGTGCTGACTAGAAGTAGCGTCACTGGAAGAAGGGCAAGAAGGTGCACCCCAAGAGGTGCCTCTGTGGCTGAGAATTCTTTGGCGGAGCTGAGGCATGACAACATAGACAACGCCTTTGTGAATTACAAAACAGACCACCGGAGGGATATGACTAAGACCATACACACAGATTATCGGACGGGAGCCCAAAGCAGCAGCGAGAGTCGGGGAATTAGACAGAGGCTTCGAGCTAGCTGAGCCAGAGCCGAACCAACACAACACAAGGGACAACAGAAGATACCCATGGCAGAGTCTGGTTATTATGCACCTACCCCTGCCTCGAGATGCTCCTGCCATAACTGTGGCATTCATGGGAGCCGAGAGCTAAAACAAGATAGCGCGTGCAGAGGTGAACAGAGTATTAATGTCGTCAACATACATTCCTTTAAACCAAGTGAAACCCACCTGCTTGTGACCCTCCCTCCACATGGATTCGGCTTCGCTGTACAGGGCTGGCAGATGGCGGCTCTTCACAGCCCACTCCAGTCCCATTGCAATGAAAGCGGCCTTAGACACCCGCATCCGGGGCAATGTTAAAGGTTATTTAAATTGGTTAAACTAATTATTGAAACATGTTATATATGGGGGAGATTATAGGTTACAAATTTAAATTTAGTTGAGTTATTTAAGATTATTAGTTATTCCGGTAGTCGGTAAATGACATAATTTTCTATTTAAAGGGAAGAGGTGAAAATCTTACGAAGTGTTCATTTGGGAAAAAAGAAATTCCCAAGGCCCTAGTTTAATAAGTTGAACCATCTGCTCAAATCATGTTGTCAACGAGGACAAAGGTCATATGTTCAAATTCGGTCAAGCCCCTCAAGGTTACCAATTATTATTATGGTTGACAATTGAATTACCCTCCATCTAAATATTTTGGAGAAGATGAGATAATTTTGTGAGATTTTCTATGAGATTTTCTTTTTGCATTGTAAATCAATGTGAATATCTTCCTTTGTAGTATTGAAATCAGTACAAATGACCACATACTTCTTACATTGACATATTAAGGCAATGTCCACATACTTCTTACATTGGCATACTAAGGCTATTAGTGTGCATAAATGTGACGTTATGAATATTATCCCATTTTTTGCTTTTAAATTCTAATGCCCGTATTTATACAATTGGACTACAAGGATAAAAAGTGAGACATGTGACCATCGCATGTCCTTGATTCTTTATATGTTTATGTGTTGCATTGAAAATTCTAGAAAACATGTTTAGTCATGAGATCATTAAACAAAAAAATTCTGAATTCACCAAAAATATTTAAAAGAATTGATGTCAAGTGAAACTAAGGTATCTTAATGCCTTTCCTGTTTCAAGAATAAGAGCATAACTTGGTACAAAACACTCTAGTATTGAGAGTTTAAATAGAACTTCACTAATGGGTTGGTTCATCATTGCAGAAACAAAAATATAGCTTGATCTACCCCTTTATGGGCAAATAAACATTCAATTAAATCTCAAACTAAAATTAGGGTTTTAAGAGATAGGAAAGAACTTGGAACCAATCCCAAAAAGTTTATAAATGGTTGTTATATAAGTTCTAGGAGTAAGAAGAGGAGAAGGAGAAAAAAAATTCACAATGGTTTTCCAATATATCCTACACATGAACATCTGAAGAAAAGTTTTCTTCCTTCTAAAATGATAAATCCTAACTTTTACTTGGAAAAGAGAGATACCCCAGACTCATTAATAATTTAATAGAACATAAACACAAGCACACGAACATTATTAATCAAAATATATAAATTTGACGATAGGGAAGAAGAAAGATGTTTGATTAATTAAATGTTATTAGATTGCGATAAGAATGTTACCTTATGTATATGTAGAAGTGGTTTCCAATCTCCAACTCTTTTGGATTCATTCCTCTGATAATCTTTCTAAAGGCACTTGCCTTTTCAAAATATCAACACAATATGGCTACCCACTTATAAAATCCAAGAATTAAAACCCACTTCTCAATCCAAAGACGTGAACCCTATGTGAAGGCCATTTGATAATGTTTTGGTTCCTTGTACATTGTCTAAAGATTTTTATGATCACTTAAGAATCTTGAGATATTTGCAATTTCACCTCTTATCTAAGATCATGGTTAAATTTGTCTACCATTTGTTTGTTAGACACACACCTTGTAATCAATTTTCACTAGACAAAAGGTTGTGCTAATTTTGTCTTGGTATGAATGTGATTGCACACTTTTAGAGAGAAATTTATGCAAGGAAATAAAATTAATGATAATTATAATTCGTAAAAGTTCCAAACAAATGTTGGATTGGTTATTACATAGACCACTTTATAATTCTTTTAGGAATTAATGCAAACTATCACAAAGTGATGAAACTAACATGTTAGTAGATGCCCCTTGATGTGTGAGGGAAACACAAATCTAAAATATATAACTTTTCGTAAATATGTAAAGTGAATCTTAAAGTTTTAGAAGAGGATGTCATCCACTAGAAAGAAGGGGGAAATTCCCGCAAACATAACAATGGATGCGAATAATAACCATTCGTTTTTCCACAATTTGGACATGCCCATGCTTGTATGAGTATCAAATAAAATTAAAAACGAGATATGAATAATAATGATAAAGGGCCATTTCAAATAAAACGGGATCATGAAAAAGAAAATGATAGGGGTAGGTAATGATATATCATTACATATATTGGAGTAAATTGAAGTAATATCACTTAGAAGGGGTATAAATATGGGACAAAGAAAGCCCTTAATGGAAGGACTCACAAACACACACTCATGATGGACTAAATGGGTGTTATACATGCCCTAAACATTGAAACTTGAGTTTTTAACAAAACCAACCTCAAGTACAAATCTCTTTGATGGTATAATGAGTTGATATTGAATATGTGAGAATCTATTTAGTTAGAAATCATTGATGGTAATATATTCTAGATGCAAGGTAGCCTACCAATGAGAAAAATGGGTACCAAGCAAATATTATACTCCGTTATTTGAATAGATGTGATAGAGTCAAACACTAGAAGGAACCAGTCAACACTTAATGATGCAAAGTACTACTAAATGTGAAATAGACCATCGACGGGGAAATCATACATTGTGGTTCTAAGCTTCTTGATGAACTTGTAGAGAAAAAATATTTCATGGTCGATAGGGAAAAATCCATTGGGAGACAGGAAATGATGGAATCCCTTCAACCGATAAGAGCTAGGAGATATACTTACAAGATGAAAAAACCACACTTGACATCAAGGAGGCTAGAACGAGGATGTGATACAAGGACCCCTTTAACATCCAGAAAATAAGAGGATGCACCTCGATAATGACAACAACTGAAGGACCATAGAAAATTGATTCAATCAAAGTTAGCCTAGGGGAAGTGAAAGTTCTTATGCATTTACCCATTCTCATTTATGATGGGAAAGTGGACCGATGCTAGTGATGAATTTAGAGTCGACTTCGATTAGGGGGAAACTCTTGGATAAACAAAGGAAGTGGGATGGTACGCTTTGGAAGAGAAATGCCCTATTCATGATTTCAGGAATAAGGAAAGGTATTGATGATTTCAATGTCTTTGAGTGGACATCAATGGAGAAATTCTCACCTGACAACACAATATGGACTATAAATCCATCCTTTGAAATCAAGTTCCACCAAGATACGTGGCTGTGGAAATATTCTCAGTGAAATTCATGGTTTGTAGTAATTCATGATTTGTGGTATTCATCTCGGATCGGTTGCTATAGAGGTAATCCAATCCCTCTATCCATCTGACTTTTCTTTTCTTCACTCATTTGCTGACCTGTATCTTTTCTTTGCCCCCAGGTACTCCTACATTTTGAGGCTATTAATTGTGGTTATTGTTGCCTCCTAATATGTTTTGGATCTCCATTTAACAACATATCTTACCCTAGGTGATTTTATCTACTTCTATCTGGGTCCTTTGCAAATTTGATAATTCTCTTCAGTGGTTTTACCCTCTTAGCCAATCATTGTTGCGTCTCTCCTAGGACATTTTGGCTCAGATCTTATTGTTGTTCCCTGTTTTATTTCCTGATAGAGAGATGATCTCGATAATGCACTTGCTGAAACTAAACAACAAAACCCACAAGGTTAAGACAATATCAAATATTAAAATATGTGTTCTCTCTACTTATTTCCTTCAACTATCATCCATTTCCCAACAAGTTATGGCCTCATGGGACAATGCCAATGACACACATCTCAGCACAATCCATTAGGAAATCTCCACCAATTTAGAAGAAATGCAAGTCTGTCAACTCTACATCTACAAACTAAAGATTGAAGTGAAGGCAAAATTTCAAGTCAATTTTGCCTCTAAGGATCACCCATCACGTAACTAGAAATAATATCCTAGATTAACTATATAT
>APFE030613288.1:234426-279056 GCA_000404065.3 Pinus taeda | reverse complement strand
AAGGTTTTTCAAAAGGATCAGCAGATAGCAATCTTTATATAAAAATTGAAAATGAAAAATTGCTAATACTTGTTGTGTATGTAGATGACATTATCTTTGGCAGCAATGAAGAAGCTATGAGTCAAAGCTTTGCATTGGTGATGCAGAAAGAATTCGAAATGTCTTTGCTTGGAGAACTGACATACTTTCTTGGATTGCAAATCCAACAAAATGAAGGCGGGATCTTCTTGTCTCAAACCAAGTATCTCAAGCAGATTTTGAAGAAATATGGCATGGAAGATGCAAAACCAGTATGTACCCCATGGTTACAGGATGCAGTCTCAGTGCAAATGATGAATCAACAGCTGTGCATCAACCAACCTACAGGTCTATTGGAAGTCTACTTTATTTGACAGGTACCCGACCAGACATCATGCATGCAGTGGGAATAGTTGGAAGATTTCAGGCAAATCCAAAGGAAACTCATCTTTAGGCAGTGAAGAGAATTTTAAAATATCTTCAAGGAACTCAAAACTATGGCTTATGGTATCCTAGAGATACAGATCTTACACTTCATGCTTATACAGATGCAGATTGGTCCGGAAGCGTGGATGACAGAAAGAGCACAAGTGGTGGTGCATTCTTTATGGGTTCCAGATTAGTATCTTGGTTCAGCAAGAAACAGAGTTCGATTGTTTTATCTACAGCTGAAGCAGAATATGTGGTTGCTGCATCTTGTTGCACTCAACTCCTTTGGATGATGCAGAACTTGCAGGACTTTCAAATCACTTGTACACCACCTATCTCCATCTTATGTGATAATACAAGTGCAATCAACATTTCAAAGAACTCAGTCATGCATTCAAAGACCAAGCACATACCAATCAAGTATCACTTTCTCAGGGAACAAGTGATTGAACAAAAGGTCAAGTTGGAGTATGTTCCTTCTAAGGAACAAGTTGTTGATATTCTTACCAAACCATTGCCTAGGGAGACCTTTGAATACCTCAGGCAAAAGCTGGGGGTGGTTGATGCATCATCGTGTTGTTGTTGAATCTCATCTGTTGGTTGTACGCAAGGTCTACATGTGGTATACGCATACATTTGTTGGTTTATGGATTGGTTGTAGATCGATGGTACAGGTTCAGGGGGAGCACATATAATGCATTGTTGGCATTATGGTAGCACCGAAGGAGAGCATGGATGCTGATCTAATCATGGCTGCAACATGTCTCTCTCTCTTTCATGGTCATTTATGGTGTTTGGTTTATTATGGTTCTTCCTTGCAGATATGGTTTATAGTCAAGGGGAGCATGTTCTTAGGGGGAGCATAAACCTTTGCCCTTTATGAAAAAGGGGGAGAATGACGTTGAGGATCTTGAGGTTGCCATCAAGTCCAAAGGGGGAGATTGTTGGAATTATGATTCTGGTATGGCTCTATGATACATGTGTTGTACTTGATGGCAACTCACTCAAGTGGAAATGGTCTGTTCAGGCTCTCAAAATTATGGAAATTAAGAGGCTCGTAGGAGAATGGTTCAAAAGGTGCGGACTCGTAGGTTCACCGTGCAAGAGGTGCGGTCATACCCGCAGGTTACCCGTTCAGTAGGTGTGGAACCCCAGTTAACTCACTTCAAGGCAGAGAATCGCACTCACGTGGGGTTTCTTATGTTTGGCTCGTGGTATTTAGCCTGCCATTTATGATGCTATGGTTTTGGACCGTGGTATAGGATCTATTTTAGCTCCGGTTTGGATCCCTTGTATTGGTTATTAATGGTTTTGTACCATGGTGTGAATAAGGGCTTGACTATAAATAGGGAAGGAGATCACTTGGCTAAGGTAACTTTTCAATTGAATATCTTAAGATCTGAACTATTGGGTTATCAATGTAAAATGCTTGATCTAAATCAAAGTAAATTTGAAGGTGAATCTATGAAGTCGTGATCTCTTGGGCACATGTTCAGATCTGTGGATCTGACTAACTGTGGCACATTGGAGGACTATAAATTTTTCCCTAATCAGAAATCCGCAACGATCCATAGGCGCAGTGCGGGGGTACGCAGCTCAGTGAAAGGCTCAGTGTGGGAGTACGCTGCGAAACCAAAGGTGCAGTGCGGGGTATGCAGCGTAGGAGAGGGCACAGTGCAGGGCACACGCAGTACAGAAAAGGGAGAAGTGCGAGGTACGCAGGCGACAAGAAGGCACAGTGCGGGTGTACGCAGTATGTCAGAAGTAAATGTGCGGATCTGAAGAAAAGTACGCAGAGCAGAAGAACAACCAGTGCGGATCTGCGCATTCAGTCTCAGAAGAGCTGCGGATATATGCGGGCCCCTGTTGGTGAAGTTGCGGTCTTATCTTGAAACTATTGTTGATTGTCCTTTATATATTGCAGCAAAGTTCTGGGTTTATATTTCTGGTACTATCTTTCTGTTTACAGCATTCTGAGAAATTGGGTGATTCATTGGTTCATTGTATAAGGAGATTGGGTGATTTTCGTGTACTTGATGATTATTTGATGTTCATGGATCCAGTCTGAAAATTAATGAAACGTGGTCCTTAAAGAAGTAAAAGAGCTAAGGGGGTTGTAGCTCCCTTCCATGAGAGACTGGAAAATGAGAGAGTGTTGTAGCTCTCTGCAGGTTGCAACCCGCGTACTGGTAAAGGACTGCACCAGTACAAAATCATTGTAAAAGAAGTTTCTAATTGAAAGAAGACAGAGACATATTGCAGTAGGTGGTTTTCACCCACATTGGGTTTCCACCTTATATCTGGTGTTCTTTGGTGTGACTATCTGTTTTTCTTGTTTCATGCTCATTATTATATACAAGTTAATGATCAATGAATTAAGGAAGGCATATTGAAAAGAATTTGATAATACCGATTCACCCCCCCCCTCTCGGTATTATTTCCAACATCCTCTTCCTTTGATGTTTCTTGATCCTTTTCTTCCTCCTCTTCATATTCTATGTAAAATAATTTCTTCTTAGTACACTTATGACCTTTAGTGCATTCGCTATCACAATTGTAACAAAGCCCTTTTTCTCTTTTTTCTTCCAATTGTTGTGGTGTAACCCTTATAGGTTGTGGAAGGCTAGGAGAAACAACACTTCCATCTTTATAGTTGTGAGGGGTATGCTTCCTGGTTTCCACAATTTTTCTTTCCACTATGTCACAAAGCCCTTCTACTCTTTCCAATTGTTGTGGTGTTGCTCTAAAGAAGGTGTTGCTCTTTGTATCCTCATAATGTGCTATCATTTCCTCTGTGAAAATTGACCACGTAACAAGTTGTTTATGAGAACAAATTCCTTCATACCATAAAAATTGATCTGGTTCTAAATATGAAGATGCAATACATACCTTTTTTAATAGTGGTACACCATGTAGATCAAAATATTGCTCCATCTGAAGTATCCAATTTATCGGATCCTTGCCATCAAAATTCCTCATCTTGCTTTTTCTTGATTTTAGGAGCTTGATCTTGAAACAATTGTACCTCTATACTTTTGGATCTTTAAGTTCTGAAATTGTGACCTATAGTAGCCCTCTATGTCCTCTTTCCAATGCCACCAGTCTAATCCAAATTGGATTCTCCAAGGAAGAGTTATACAAAATCTCCCACATTGACTTGATTATAATGTAGTTTAGTAGAGCGAACTTGTACGATATGCCACGAGTCACTATTTCAACCTTTGGCTCTAAAAAATATATACAAGAAACTACAGTCAGTCCTCTTTTTGTAAATTTTTACGAAATTTGAATCTAATGCTCAGAGAGACAGTTATAACGATTTTCCGCAGTTCACCTATTTGGAATGTAATTCAGGAGTCTGCAAAAATACCAACTTCCTCAAATCATATCTCTGCAAATATAACGTGAAAAGCTCTAAAATTTAGATCCAAGGTTTCACATTATTTCTTCTCAAATGGGTCCTTTTTAGCTTCTGAAACGTCGAAGAAAAAAATTTATAGCGAAAATGCCACGATGACCTATTTGGAGCAATGAAACCCTAGAATCCAAAGCTCTGATACCAAATGTTATGAAACCAGCTCAACAAAAAGATAGAAAAGATAGATCAACACCTTAGAATTCAGCCTATTTGAGGGAGCAACCTCCTTTACATTACATAAATGAACAATTCTTCGATGATACAAATGAAAAGACCTCCTTTCTATATATAGGAGTCTAAGGGCTCATAACATAACCAAAGCCGACATAACAATAATAATGTAAGGGCACAATAATAATAATAGTGGGCTTCTATGGGGCACAATAGTAACAATATGGGCACTACATGGGTACATCAATATAATAAGTGGGTTGTACTAATAACAATAAGGGGTTACACTAGTAGTATAGGGGCCTAACAACTTATCAGTAGCCCTTCTTCTCTGCTCCTTTCCTCGCTTCCGCCTTCAGATATAATTTCTTGTTGCAATATTTTCATTTTGTCCTCTAACCGTTGCTGCTCCTTGAAGATATTCCCAAATTCCTCTTTATTCCAAATTTTTATCTTCTCTCTGATTTATTTTAGTTTTAGATGGAAGGTCTGCATCTTACTCCGCCCTCTTTGTTGGCTTTGGTTCCACCATTCCTCCACCTTTGGCAAAAATTGCTGATTCCTAAGCCATAACGCTTCAAACCTAAAGGGTCATCTTTTGGGGGTCGAGTTGATGCCGATTTCTAGTCTAATAGACTAGCGATCTGAGCCTATTGCAGGGAGGATCCATATTCAAGATTTTCTCCGAGATTAGAAATCTGTCTAATCTCGACGCGATTTGATTTTTGTCCCCTCTTCTATTGTTCCATGTATGTATCCCATTTATAGTGGGGATATCTACCAGTCTTTGCTCCGTTATCGTCTCCCTGAAGGCTTCCATATCTTGATCTGGTCTTCTCAGTCCTCCTCGTTTTTCCGCTGGTGTTGTAATCATATTAAAATCTCCCCCAACTATCCATGGCTTCTTTGGAAGCAGCCTTCACATAGTCTCCATGTTTTGAAGAAAGCCCCTACGCTCGCTTGGTAAGTGCGGCCCATAAACACCTGAGAGGATTATCCATTCTGATGATCCTATCAGTTTGAAGGTTCCTGAAAGGATTCGCGGGAGGCTGACCCAATTTTCAAATTGAACCTCTTCAGGGTTCCATAAAACTGCAAGCCCCCCTACCATGCCTACTGCATCTTGACCCATCACTTCATAATGTGTATTAAATTTTCTCATTATTTCTTCCAATTTCTGAGTGTTAATCTTTGTTTCTTGGATTATCATTATGCTAGGTTTGTCTCTCTTCAACCTATCCCTCAGGTATCTCTGTTTTCCTTTGCTGTTGAGACCCCTAATATTCCAACTTGTTATTATCATTTTAACAGTTTTGTTGGTTGTTGAAATACCTCTGAGAGAGGTATAACTCTGCCTGAATTAACCAGCATTTCTCCTACCACTTGTATTGTTTCACTCATGGGTTGTCGACCTCTTTTCCTCCCTCCTTTTCCAGTGCTGCCCATTCCGATACTTTGAGACCCTTGCATTCCTGCTTGCTCTGGTTGATTTGCTGGACATGTTCCTACCTTCTCCTTATATTTTTGAAACATCTCCTTATATAATTGCTTTTGTTCTTCTGGTATGAATCTCTCATCTAGGTTCCTCCACTCCTGTAATAGTCCTCTCATGATCCACTCCTCATCAGTTCCTCTATCTTTTTGAGGATCGAACTCCATTTGAGTTTGCTCGTTGCATATATCTGTGTTCGCCTCTTCTCCTCCTTGTTCCAAGTTTGTCTGAACAGGGTTTTGTTCTTTTGTTTCTTTCAATATCTCCATGTTATCCTCATCACTTTCTTCCTTTTCGACTTCTTCATCCTCCTCCTGGAGAGCTTTGAACTTTTTTCGATTTTCCAGTAGTATTGCTTTGCCTGGTAATTGCGTCCTTGGTGTTTCTTTTGCCTTTTTTTTCCTTATCGGCACTTCTTTGAAACCCTCGTCCAGTCCCTCCATTACCTCTGTTGATTTCTCATTTTCAGTCCTCTTCTTCATTGATTCCTCTGCATTGTTTAAGGTGCATTGTCTGAAAAGGTGCCCATATTCATGGCATCGCCTGCATCGAAATGGAATATGTTCGTAATCCACAGGTTGCTGCCACACTTCATCATGGTATTCTAGTTCGATAAATTCAGGAAGCGGCTATGTTATATTCATATATACGCATATCCTTGCATAGGATGTGTATCTTCCTCTTTTGGTAGTCTCGGCTACTTTGACAAATGTTCTAATTGTGTTGCCTATTCCTTCTAAGATCTCAGGGTCCCAAAATTCCATTGGTAAACCAAACAGCTTGATCCAAATGGGGGTTGCTAGCATTTTTTCTTTGTCTGGATTGTAACAGTCCTGCCAATGCGGCATGAAAAGGCATGCACTATTCATAAAATAAGGTCCTCCCTCAAAAAATATTTCCTTGTCCTCCAGGTTAGAGAATATGACTGTAAAAAACACTTTGCTCCTAGTTTCATGTCTATATGCCCCTTAGGTTTCCACCTCTGCTGAATCCATTTAAATAGATCCTTTTCTGATGGCCAAAACCCTATAAATTTGCAGATTAAAGCGTGATCCCTCATATAACACCTATATTCTTCAAGTTTGTTGTTTGGGATTACATACCTGGGTTTTTTCAGTGCTCTTGGAAGACATTGGCCATTTAGTCCTTCTTGCCATCTATTCCCCAGTACTGGCGTGTCTTTATTGTTTTTCTTTAGGCCACCTTGCATTCTGTCTCTGCTTGATTCCCCTGCTACTATATTTTTGAAGGAGGGGATCTCTCCCCTCCCATCTACGTTTGAAATTTGGCCGTCATCTCCTTCCAATTTTTATATCTTCTGTTCCTTCTTTTCTACAAGTCTTGGTCTGCACAGTCTCCAGGGGCGCGCTTACCTTTACCCTGATCTTTGGTACCCTACAATTTGCCGCTGCTCCGCGTCAAACCCTAGCTACTCAGAAACCCTCGACCCGCTCATCCCCAAAAGGTTCTTAGCTCCATGTAACCAATAAAATTACATTGTGTTGATACATGTCTCACATGTATTTGGATAGATAGATTCAAAATTTAGTGGATCTTACACATATAAGATTGTGCATTTGCAAAAAAACTCTTGTTTCTTTGTCATGAACTTACAGAAAACCCTAGGGTTTCGCTAAAAAAGAGAAAAGTAAAAAAAACATTTGCAATTTGATAAAATTAGAGCATATACATAAAATAAGGCAAAAAACCCCATAACAAATAACAAGGTTTCCAAAAAAACCAAAATCACATACACACTGGCAAGTAGACTTGAAAGCTAAAAACTTGAGCGACGAGTGAGTGTATAAGGAGTGGAAAACAAAGGCTGACGATGAAAAAGGCCACAAAAAATGAAGTTGAGAACAACTTCAGAGAATATCACAACCCGTGACAACTCACACACAACCATGAGCAGTGTTGAAGATGTGGCAACAATGAGGAGCCATCAAAGGAAGGCAGTGGCAGCGTCCATAGGAAGAAACCCACAGTGACTGAGGCACAACAACATGGAAAAATTCGACTAGAAGAATCTTGCAACAACTAGGTGATGGTGATAACAGTAGGGTGACCAACATAGGAAGTGTCAAAAACAACAAGGTGAATCGACAAAGGAGGAAGAGGCGACAACGAAGCCACAATGAACTAGGCATATATGACTAAGGCAACAACTGAAACCAAAGATGGAGGCATCTAGGGTTCCCCAACCACTCCCATCGCGACCAATCCCCTCAACTAAGAATTTAATGGAAAATACCTAAAACTTATTGTAAGCACATTAGATCCACCTACACATATCGTTCTCGTTCTTATTAGGAAGTACTTGATATTTTTAATTTTTAATTTTTAACTTTCAATTATTTTTTGTCTTTGAACATTGAATATTTTATTATATACAACATTATTACTATTATTATTTTAATATTTTATTTCTATATATAAATATTTATGAAGTTGATATTGACATAAATTAGTTAACATAAAACTTCAAATAAATTATTTAAATCGTGTTTTGAAATGTTTTTAAAAAGAATAAGGTTTAAATATCTCACACTTTTTTTTACTTCTAATTACTTTATCTCTTTTTAAAGTTGATATGAAATTATAATAAGTCATGTGGGCATTGAAATATTTTATTTATGATTGAGAGTGAGAGAAATATTTTTGCCACATTGGGGTGCATTATCAATAATGAATCAAATGACCATAATGAGCTTGGGATTATTTGTTTTTTAACAAGATCAACTATTGTGTTTTCTATTCCAAAAGAAAAATGGAGCAAGCTCCCATTACATATAGATTATTGGAGATTGACTCGCTTTTGGTGGAAGTAGAGGGATCACAGTCCCGATTACCTTAGGCATTGGATACAAAATAGCTTGGGTTTCCAACTACATTATGATTATACTGTCATACAAACTAATTAAGAAAAATATACATTTACATAACATGAGTAAAACTTATGATAAATGCTAAGAATGCTGCATTAGAATCACTATTGTGGTCTTTTAGAACTGATTCCCTGAAGGTTCTTGCTGAGACTTGATCTTGCTACCCTGGAAGTTTGAGTTCTCGCCAGTTTGGTTTATGATGAGTCCCTTGGGATAGCTGACTGATTCCTCAAGGTGGGAGCATTTTTATTTGAGAGAATCAATTTCAGTGTTCTGTTCATTAAGCTATTTTTTCAGGAGAGATTTCTCTGACTTCGCTCACTGCCTTATTTCCTTCATTGTTTGGCAGAGCTGGTCTATCATGAATTTGTTTGCTCTGCACACTACACACTTGTTGTTTTGGGAAGCTCGATCTAGTGGATTCATTTCCATTACTGTGTTGAGGGAAGGACAAACACTACTTTGATGTATGGAGGTAAGAGGAAGTTGAGAGATCAATAGGGAGGAGAAAGGAAGATCCGCAAAGGGTGCTCCCTGATGGTGGAAATCGAATAGGAAGACAGAGGCTGAGATGTATGGTAGAGAGAAACTAGAAGACCGTGAGGTCAACTGATGGATACGAGGAGAGTTGGATAGAGAGATTGTAGGCCAGCAGGAGAGGGAGAGGAAGGCGATCCGATGTGCAGAGGGAGACACAACAGTAGGGAAGAAATCAAGATTGCTGGGAGAAAAGGAGCCATGATAGGGGATGAAGAAGGGAGCAGAAATGAGGTAGATATAAGGGAGAAGACAAAGGGGAGACGAAGGAGATGATAAGGTCAAAGTGTAGTCACGAGAAGCTTGAAGTGGCTCGTCAGACTTGGAAAATGAGCATGAGCAAGTGAGGATTACGATAAGGATATGAGGGAGATCTAAATTTAGAGGAGGAGGAATAACAATACTTTTGGTCAAACTCCAATCCATAATTCGAAGAGGCATGCACATGATCTCTTTGAAGGAGATTTTATGGGATTGGAATATGTGTAATATCTTGCTAAATATGAGTTCCACTAGGAGGTTGTGCCACTGCCAAGTTAGCCTGGATGTCAGTTGAACTATTATTTTCTCTCAGAATGTGCTTGGAAGAGACTTGGCCCAGATTTAATATATTTTCCCGTTTCTTATTATGGATTGGCTCAGAGCAACATTTGCTGGGTTGCTTCTTTTAACCATTGCTTGAATGATTATAGCCGAGTCACCCAATATGATTGGATTCTGCATATTCCTTTTTTTTAGGATCATCGTGCCCAACAACAGACCATAGGCCTCTACGCTGTTGTTTATGATTTTTCCAAGACCCCATTCATAGGTGGTAGGGTTGTTTCCACCTAGTTCTAGGAGGATGCCACCTGCTCCTATTTTGCTCGGATTTTCCTTTGAAGCACCATAAAAAAAGGTAGGGCCTGTTTAAATTTTTCATCCAAAGGATGAATTCTTCATTTTTAGCCTTATTTTCCAGTTCTGAAGGGCCGACTTTAACTTGGGAGTGCATGGCCAATTAGGCCTGCTAATTTCATAGCTGATCCAATTTATCTCCTCTTGCTGAAGTTGATTTGTATCAATTGGTTTCATTGCTTTTGAAGAAAGTAATTCAGGTGTAAGACCTCAAGTCCTAAACATTATTTTTGTCGATGACTGGAGGGCGATTGTTGAAGATTTGTTGGTTTCTTACTAACCACAATTTCTAGCACAGGAAGGCAGGGAGACTTGTATAATACCTTTTGATGGAGTGTTTTTTTAAAGAGAATATGGATATTACCTTTTCCAAGTGGTAAAGAAGTCATTGAATGACCGTGTTAGATTCAGATTGATCTCCAAGGGAGTAACTAGGAGGTTACGACATTCTTTTGCAAAGGGACAGTCGAGGAAAAGGTGCTGAATGCTTTCTTCAACAATTAAGAATAGAGGGCACCTGGAGGGCCTTGAAATTCCGTTTTTTTGAGGTTATCCACATTTAGGAATTTGCATTTTAGTAGAGTCCAAATGATTTTTTTAGCTTTGACAAGCTTTCATTTTTCCACACCGTTCTTGAAGGTGCCCAATCCTATTTATTTTGATGTGCTTGAATGGTCAAATATACCGATTTCATCGTGTTCTCTCCTCCATTAGGGTCCCATATAAATGAACCTTGGGAATTTTGATTAATTGGAACACCACCCTTGAGAAGGACGATTAAAGAGTCCCATTGTTTTTTGATATTTTGAGGGAGGATGGGGATCTTCCATTCTGTCCAATTACTATTTTTCCAAAGAGAGATTGCTTCGAGTGTGCTTATTCCCTTTGAAATCATCTATCTTAAATTTAGGAGATGACAATGAGAGGCTAGGTGAGGGTTCCCCATTATTCTATCTTCCCATAAGTTATTACCTTTACCATTCCCATGGATTTTAGATGTGTTCTCCTTGATGAACGTGAGGAATTTTTTAACTAGTTTCCAAAATTAAGAGCATGGCTTGATCGGGATTCCTTCTGCAAGGACGACAGATCATGCATGATTCATATACTTAGATTCCAATACTTGCTTCCAGGGGAAACTTGATCCCATTTTACTAAACTAAACTTTTTTTATTCAGATTTCCCTCCTTGTCATATAAATCCCCTTATTATTAACTGTATTTGCTTGTGTATGCTAGCAGGTGCTAAAATTGTAGCAAACTGGTAGATTAGGAGAGCTATGAGCATTGGATTAATTAAGATCACTATGCCTGCTAAATTGAGCCAATTCATCCCCTAATTTTATACTTTTTTTTTCATTTTCTCTCTGTGATTGTTCCACAGTTCTGACTTCAGGCTTTCTTTAGATATAGGGAGGCCTATATAGAGGAAATGGCTCCATTTTTCTTGAAAGTGAATGTCCAAAGTATGAGATATTCGTTGTAGAGTATGAGGAGGCTCATTCCAACCATATATTCTACATTTTTTATTGTTTAGGAGTCCTCCCGAGAGCTCCATGAAATTATTCAACACTTTTTTATCCTTCAGGCTACTATGCAAGAAGAACCTTCCATCATTAGTGTATCATATGAAAATAGAGAGTGGTTGATGCTTTAGACTCCAAAGGTTATGGAGAGGCCAGTTTATATGTGTTCTCTTCTGCTTTTTTCTAGAGTTCTGCTCAACAAGATTTCCATTATTATATAAATAAAAGGCAAGAAGGGGCATCCTTGTCTCAAACCTTGAGAAATTTGGAAGAACTCACTTGGACTTCCATTGATCGGAGGGCTGATCCAAGGTCCCACTGTGTAAGCTCTGATTACTTCTATTATCTCACTTGAGAATCCAAATTTCTTGAGGACTGCTGATAGGAAGGATAAATTAACTCTATTGAATGTGTTTTGTCATATCTAATTTTAAAATGATGCCCTGCTCTTTCCTTGATACACTTGAGTGCAAAGATTCTTGGACTATCATAATATTGTACAAGATCTATCTATTAGGCACATATATTCCTTGATTTTTTTAGATCGTATCAGGGAGGAGGGGATTTATTCTATTGGCTAGGATTTTTGTGATAATTTTTTAAGGGGAGTTATGTTGGGACAGGAAAAATGTATGATTTCTCTTCATCAAATGATTCATTTATCATTCATCCTTATAAGATTATCTCTGTTTATAGATTAAAATGAGGAAAATAACAACTAAATTTGGAAGAAACCATTTGGTGATAGAATAGGCGAATTTAATATGAAAAATTGATTCTTTGCTATCTTTTTATGCAGAGATGTGATTGGGAAAAAGTTGTTCAGTTGGCAGAACAACACGAGGCCATAAAAGGGAAAGCCACGGCGTCGGGGGTAGATAAGGAAGTGGAAGATCAGTTCGAACACTCCTATTTGATCATATGATTAGATTTTATATTGCAAAATCCTCAAGATCCCCTGATCTTGAGGATTCACGTTTATCCAAGTTTCTCTTTTATGTTATATATAGGGCCAAAAGGCAACTGGATACAAGTTCAGACATTTAATTTGTAATTATTTTTTTTTGAAGCATAAATGTCGTTAATTCAGTGACTTTGTCAGCTGTTACTTGAAGTTAATGAAAGAAGGTTGCGTTTGATACATCTCCTTATTTTGAGTTTTTATTAAGTAGAGGCTTTTGGCGATTCTCAGCCCAGTCACATCCACTGCTCCTTTGTGTTATAGTTTTATATTCAATCTTTGCAATTGATTTAATGTTCAGTTATTTCATTTATCATGAAGATTTGTGATATCGATTTATACTGTTGTTCAATTAGAATCAAATTGAAGTTGTGAGATATACTTAAGTAGCAATTTGATTTGAATGAGTGAATGCATGTTTAATTGATATTCATTTGAATAGATGTTATCATAGATCTTGAAATACAAGACTGATTAAATTCTGTAGTTTGCAACATAGAATGTTTATCATTTAGGAATCCTTTATTGCTGTTGATGTTCACTTACCAATTGCTGTTCAATTACCGATTGTTGCTTGCTATTCACTTACTATTGTTGTTCAATTGAGTAATGTAGATTGATTTCGATTGTTATAGATTCATAGTGTTATATGATAGTCACAGTTTCTTTACTTGATTAAGTGTGATTAGTCTTAAGATTATTTGAATGATTCTAAGTGTAATTCTTATTTGCATTCAGTTTCAATTAGGTTCGGAACAAGTTGCATAGAATTACATGGTGTGTTGTGAGCATTTCTTTCATAGATAGTTCTTTTCAGAATTATGTGAATTGAATTGAAGAATTATCCTTTAGTGATTGCAACGATTCATCATTAGATAACCTCTAGCTTCACTGTACATACTGTGTTGGCACTCTTGAAATAGAAAGACTTACCTCGGGTTGACAACTAATGTAGGGATTAATATTACCTGTAAAAATACATCTTAGTGAGCCAACATTTTGGCGCCGTTGCCGGGGAGAGTGTTTCAAGTGATTGTTTGTATTTCTTTGATGTAGGAGAACTGGGTTTTAAAAACGGAAGGTAAGAAATAGCGTACCTAGCAAGTAAAGTGCTTTCTTACCTGCCCGCTTTACAACAAAACCTTAGAGGTTAAATAGGAATTTGTTTTATGAATGACTAGTGTAGAAATTTTGAATAATATGACACTTATTCACAAAGATTATCTTGATTATACACTATTTGCGGAATCATGCATAATACATAACCTCCTCTACGTTGTCATTCATTACGAATAAGAAACCAATCGCATCGCACATTGAAGAGCATCCAATTCACACATATCAACATAGAATATCATGGGAAAGCACAATGAAAACCCAAAACTATCTGTATATTATATTGATTGAGACATGTAACAATACATAGTACCAATAACTCCTCACAATACTCAGTACTAATCTCACACTGTTACCACCACAAACTAGCTCAGATATGAATCAATCACTGGCTCAAATCTCCTCCGCTGCTTGCCTGCCTCCACTGCGCAATCCTGCATGAGAATCGAATGAGAATGGCTGATCCAAAATCGTATTTCCCTTGTGTAACACTACGCAATCCTCATTGGCAATCTCAATCCACTGTTTGTACAAATCACATGCACAACTATAGTCACAAATGACATCTGTCTTGCCCTTTCACTCATCTCTAACACTTGTCTCCACTGAACTGTCCATGCACTGAGTTAACTGATGTATTCCTCATTTGATTCATGAGTTAATAATTAGTGAATTAATTAATAACTAATTCACATCACTCATCACTAGTGTATTTGTTAGTTAGACTAAATACAACTAGTTCAACTAAGTCAAACTGAACACAACTCCATCAACTCCTCATTCAACTCCACCAAACTCAATCACTTGATTTCTAACTGAAGTCCTTCATGCAATAGCTCAAGTAACCCATAAGAAAAGGTATTTCCTTTTGGCAGTTGCATGTGCCACATCTGTAGCTCGAACTGAAGTGCTCCAAGAGAATAAGATAATGATTATAGTCCAAATATTATTAAGAGCTAATAATATTCGACTATTCTATTTTTAGCCTGGCAGTCTAAAAATAGACTCTGCCCATATGTCTTAAAATAGAGGTCCATCTATTTTTACCAACATGACCAATCATCCATAAATAACATCCTGCAACTCATTGACCATGATCCATATGTCTAAAAATAGACATAGTCTAAAAATAAACTTTGTGCCAAAAATAGCCTGCGGGACCACTTAGTGAAGGTGACTTCTTTTCACTAAGCTCCATCATCTTGTTGCATTTTCAATAGTACAGGTACAAGTGCTCAGGATGCAGACTATCATCTCACGACAAATGGTTTGGTGAGATTTAGAGAAAGGATCTATGTGTCGAATTGCAATGAGCTCAAGAAGCTTATCTTGAGGGAGTTTCACACCAAGCCATACTCAGGTCACCCGGGATATCAGAAGATGTTGACGGAAGTAAAGAAGTTCTACTATTGGCCGAATCTGAAGAAGTAAGTGGCAGAGTTCGTGGCTAGATGTTTAGATTGTCAGTAGGTCAAAGTATAATGCAAGCATTCAATGGTTTACTACAACCTATAGCGATTCCAGAATGGAAATGGGAGGTTGTTTCCATGGATTTCATTACAGGTATTATGAGGAAAATGAAGCAGCATGAGTCTATTATGGTCGTGGTTGACAAGTTGAGCAAGGTAGCTCACTTCATTCCAGTAAAGACTACATATTCAACCAGTGAGGTACACAGGTGTTCATCAGAGAGATAGTGAGACTTCATGGTGTTCCAAAGAAGATTGTGTCAGAGAGTGATGCGAAGTTCACTTCCAAGTTTTGGAAGGAGATATTTACAGGCTTGAGTACAGAGTTGGCCTTCAGTATAGATTATCATCCACAGACAGATGGTTAGACAGAGAGGGACAACAACATTTTGGAGGATATGTTGAGGATGTACATGATGCACCAGTCGAGGAAACGGGAGGAGTATCTTCCTTTGGTTGAGTTCACATACAACAATGGTTATCAGAAGTCATTGAGGATGAGTCCTTTCGAGGCATTGTATGGGAAGAGTTGTAATAATCCCATCAGCTGGAGCGATCCAATGAACAGGGTGCTTATTGGACTGGATATGCTGGCAGACATGGAATAGGAAATGCAGGTTATAAATAGGAATATAAAGGAAACAAAAGATAGGCATAAGCATTATGCAGATCATCATAGAGTATTCAAGGAGTTTCAGGTTGGGGAGCATGTGTATTTGTGCATCAAGCCCAAGAAAAGCTCTTTGAGGATTGGTTCATGTGCCAAGTTGGCACCATGGTATTGTGGGCCTTTTAAGATCCTTGAGAGGATTGGACAGGTGGCATATCGACTTGCATTTAATCCAATAGTGAAATTCCATGACGTTTTCCATATTTCATTGCTTAAGAAGTATATAAAGGATGTTGATCATGTTATTGATTGGTTTGTATTGTAGGTGGAGCAAGAAGGAGAGTTCCAGCCGAAGACTCAGTGCATACTGTAGCGGAAACATCTCATGCTCAGGAATAGAGCCATAGAGCAAGTTAAAGCGCAGTGGAAGCACTTTGGGCCTGACGAAGCTACATGGGAGAGGGTGGATTAAATGCAGGCCCTATATCCTTCATTATTTGCCAGTTGAGGCAAGGCAGTTTTGGTTTGATGTTGGTATATGTTTTGTTGATGTTTTGGTATATGTATGTAAATACTGTCATGAGCTAAGTTATAATTCTCCAATAAGCAATATGGGTGTCATTTTATTATGGCTGTTATATTGTCATTTTATCATGATGTTTTGCTTTTGAGCAGGTCTTTCATTGTAAATACTGCAACGAGCTAAGTTATAAAGCTCCATGGGTAGTATGTTTTCTTTTCAGTAGTTTTGTTGAGTTCATGGTGTGGTTTAACACCAAGGATGGTGTTCCCCAAGGGGGAGGGTTCTGTAACAGCCTCGGTGAAAATTTCATGTAATAAAAGTTAATAAAGGCAAAATAAGACCACGATTAAGGGACACTTATTCCAACTTGAATGTTGGGCAAATATATCCTAGTGGGCATCACAGGATGTGTGTTTTGGCTAAGGAAAATTGGAAAAGGCTAAGGCAAGTGCATTAAAAGGTAAAAGACATTTTTGGCACATTTATTTATGAAAATAAAGAAAAATAGGAGAAACGAAAGGTGAAAGGTCACTGGTCGGATTTGAGGAGGAAATTGAACGAAAATAATGGGAAATGAAGAAAAGAGAGGCCTCATCAATAAAAAGGCTTATGAGGACCATACATGACCACAAGGGTAGCCATGTATATCCCTCATGATGATGTGGCATATTTTAATGGGCTAAACTTCTAATAGGCATAACTTGCTAACCGAGCCTCGGATTGAGGTAAAATTTATTTTTCTAAAAAGCTCTTGATGAGCTAAACATATTGGGGCTTTATTTTTAGGATTCAAAGATTTTGAGGAAATAGGTTGTTGTAGTCCCATCTTCGTAATCGACCTTGGAGATTGGGTCTAACAGGTAGCAGTCTCACAACTAGAGATGGCACAAGGGGGTGGGAGGTGTTACAAGGGGTTCCATTCTATTTGAGTGCATTTTATTCCATGGAAGAGTAGAGTAGCTAAGAATGGATAGAGAGAAAGAGAAAATAGAGAGGTTTTGTGTATTTTAGCATCTCACATGCCATAGGCCTCACTTCTTTGTACTTGCATCCATTTCTATTTTGAGAAAGAGAGAATGAAGAAACCTCACTTTCCAACTGGATTTACTCCTATAAGGGTTTCCAAAATCATATCTTATGTTATTATGGTTGTGAGTGATTGTATGTTTGTCTATTCTCTATTTTTCGCATTTTATGTATTGCATTAATGAAAACAACAACTTATTCAATCCAAAATTCTATGGAAAATAACCCTCATATTGTAGATTTTGGATTGTAAGTATAAGTTTATTAGATATGTTGGTGATGAACTATCCCGTGGAATATCCATAGTAGTTTACAGATCACCACCTCTAAACTTGTAGTGTTAGACACAAGGAAGTTAGATCTCAAATTGGTTACTGCTATTAAGCTTGCGATTTCCCATGCTACTATCCATGAAGTAATTCATATTGAAAGGAAAATGAAACCATATGAGAATAAGATTACATTGCTAGAAAATCAAGTTGAATACTACAAATTTAGTTAGTATGATTTCTCTAACTTTATTAATTGTACCTTTAGATTTTAGAATGAATTGAATGTTGTTTAAACAAAATTTTACGAAAGAGAGCAATTCCTACAAGTTTGAACCCAAGATATTTTAGATAGTCATAACCATATCTAGTCTTGGACACTTTCATATAAGTAGGCTCAACACATTTTGATATTTTAAAGAGATAACTAACATAAATTGAAGAGATTCCTCTAGAAATCCTTACTTTCATTGAAATAACTCTGCAAGAAATTGAAAATGGTCTTAGGTATTTGAGAGATTCATAACAAAATTATATCAAAAGAATTCAACATGTGGAATGATTGGTTGTGTTGCAATGTGGCAAGTGACAAAGAATATGGCCAATACTTTCCATATCTCATTTGTTGGATCAAAAAATAATTTATTTCATTAGCTAAAGTATCCTAGATGTTGTAGGATAACATTATTATAAATAAATAAAGTATTCATTCCCTTAAGCATTGATGAGTCAAGATTTGGCGGGAAGAACTGGTCCTGATCGCCGGTCTACAACACTCACTCTTGCAACCAAACCCTAGACGCAGCGCTCCATGAATACCCTGGGGGGGGGGGGATCGACCCCCCCAGCTTTCGGCCCCTTCGTATTCGGCAACCTCCCTCCTAAGCCCACCTTTACCTCATCCGCCTCCCGATCCAGGGACAGAGGCAAAGCTCCAGCGACAAACTATACCTCGAAAGCCGACGGACCTGTGGCTGAGAGAAGCATCCCAAACCAAGCAACAATATCATTCCCCTACAAGCCAATATCGAAGGAAACTCCCTCATTAATCATTGAAGACCCATGGATCGAAGAATATAGAGATCACATGAGCAAACACGCCCTAATCTGTCACTTCATGGGAGTAAGACTCAACGAAAAAGCTCTCTACTGGTGGATAAACTAGAAATGGAAGCCAAAGGGAACTATGAACTACAGTTAGGAGAAATGAATTTTTTCATGGTCATCTTCACCCAAAGGGAAGACAGAGATCGTAATTTCGAACGAGGCCCATACTTCTACAACTCGGCAGGACTCTACATAACGTACTAGAAGCCCAACTTTGTTCCAGAACAGGAAGACTTCACAAAAGTTCCAGTCTGGCTCAGACTATACTCCTTGCTGGTGGATTATTGGAATAAGCGGATCCTGGAAGCCATCGGGAACAAGCTGGGTGTCTTCATCAAAACTTCAGATCTCACATCTCAAGGTAAATACACTGCCTACGCTAGAATCTGTGTTTATATGGATGTCTCAAGACCTCTCCCAGGTCATATTGCTCTAATCCACAAAGGAATTCAGTGGAAGCAGTCCATCGACTATGAAAATATTCCTTTTAGATGCAGGAAATGCCAACAGCATGGACATCTTAGTCGTGGGTGCCCCGTAAATCAACCCCCACCTCAACCCCAAGCAGACAAGGCAGACAACCCATCCCCAGATTACATCCCTGTTACCAGGAAAAGAAAAAAAGCAAAAAGGGAAAAATCCTATGAAACACCCCTCCAACCCAATCCCTACCCAACAAAATAACTTTGAAGTTCTAGGAAACCTTGATCCATTCGAAAAACCCTCTGAAATCCCACGACCCCCCAGATCAAGATCCACCTGGGCAGCCTCAACCATCAAACCCCTCAACCATCTCCATCCCAAGCTCGGACCAACCCCAAACCGAGGAACAGCCTCAAATCCCGCAGCCCAACTCCAACCACAACGATACAAGCCTCGATCCTCAACATAATCCTCCTTGCATAGAAGTTCAGCCAAATCGGATGCCCTCAACTGCTCCTATCAATCTCCTGGAAGAAATCCCGGGTGACCTGGATCTCTAGGAGGTCACCGAGCAATGGTCCAAACAGGGTGTGAATGCCATTCCCCAGGAACACTTGGAGAAAATCGAAATGGCATACCTACAGTTAGAATATCTGAATCGGAATGCAGCCAAAAAGAAATGGGGAGATAGCAGCCAAACAAGCATCCAAGCAAACCTAGACCTGGACCAATACAAGCCGAAAGGTCCAGGAAAAAAACGGGGGAGAAAATCAACAAAGCAACAAATACAAGAACTTGATAGGCGCCTAATCAATGAAGGAAAAATGAGGGCTCTGGTCCTATCCACGCCAAAAATTTCTCAATGAAGATAACAACATGGAATATCAGAGGGCTAAATGGCACCTCCAAAAGACGAATCCTTAAAAACCGTCTTTTCACGCAATCTTCAGACCTGGTCTTACTACAAGAATCCAAATGCTCAGCCAATGGCATAGAAACACTCAAGAAACTATTTGCAAAAGGCTTTCAATGCACAAGCACAGAAGCCATTGGGCAAGCAGGAGGGCTCCTAATGTTTTGGAACAAAAACAAGTTTTTTTTGCAGAACGCTCTATCCACTAAGCATTCGCTATCAGTCATCTTCAACATGCCAGACTCACAACAAATGATATGCATCACCAAAGTGTATGGACCTCAGCGAATTCAGGAGAAGTTCAAGATGCTGGAAGACTTGAACGAAATCAGACAACACCATGGCGCCAATCACTGGATCCTAGGTGGCGATTTCAACATGATCACCAACCTAGCGGAGAAGAAAGGAGGTCTAAGAAGATTGGATAAAGATGCGGAAGCTTTCAGTACCTTCATAGTAGCATCTAAACTCATTGTTGTTCCCACAGTCAATGGTATACACACATGGAACAATAAGCAAGGGGGAAATAGACAGGTTGCATCAAGGCTTGATAGGTTCCTCATATCGGAATCCATCATGCTCCAAAATCTAGACATGGAAGCCAACATTCTGCCCATTGGGGGATCAGATCACTGGCTAATACAACTGCACTTCACCAATATGATAAATCCCCAAAATCGGCCTTTCAGGTTCAAAAGCTTCTGGATAGATCACCCAACCTTCATGCAAAGTATTCAAAGTTGGTGGACCCAAACCTCTATAAAGAATGACAACATTATGTACATCTTTCGGCAAAAGCTCAAGAGCATTAAGACCAAGCTCAAATGCTGGAACAAGAACATATTTGGTAACATATTTCAAAGCAAAAAAGAGCTCGACGAAAAAATGGCGGGCCTCCAACAATCAATGATCAAGGACGGGCCTAATGAGGACATGTTAGCTCAGGAATCAAACCTCCAAAAGCAATGGGAAGATAGGCTAAGACAAGAAGAGCTGCTTTGGAAACAAAAATCGCGGATGCAGTGGCTAAAGCATGGGGAACGAAACACAAGCTTCTTCCATAAATCAACCATTCAGCACAGATCCAACAACCGTATTCTATCCCTCAAAAAATATGATGGTGCTAAGGTCTCAACCAGAGAGCAAATAAGATCCGAACTAAATTTATACTTCCGGTCACTGCTCTCTGAGCCCAATCAAGATAGAACCCAAGCTATTAAAAAAATCATTAGTGTTCTTCCCCCCTTAGTAACGGAGGAGCAAAACTCCCTTCTCTTAAGAGAGTTCACTGAGCAGGGGATTGAAGAAGTCGTCTTCACCATGGCCTCTGACAAAGCCCTTGGACCAGACGGCTTTACAATTGAATTCTTCAAAGCTTGCTGGCACATCATCAAAGTAGACCTTTTCAACCTGATAAAGAACTTCCACAGAACCAAGAGAGTGCTACCGGCCATCAATGCTACCTTCCTCACCCTCATCCCCAAATCTGATCATGTTGACTCCCCCGACAAATTCATACCTATAGCCCTTTGCAACGTCATCTATAAAATCCTCTCAAAATTGATGGCCAACAGACTCAAATCCATCCTTCCCTCAATCATTTCTCATGAACAGTCTGGATATGTTGAAGGAAGACAGACAACTGACATCATCATTCTCAACTAGGAGGTGCTGCACTCTATCAAAACTCAAAAGATCCCGGGCATGCTCATTCAACTTGACCTCTCCAAGGCCTTTGACAAAATCAATTGGACATACATTAGAGAAATCCTTCAGGATTTCGGCTTCAGTTAGATTTGGATAAAATGGATAATGGAAATGGTCTCAGGAGCATTCTTCTCAATCATGTTGAACGGAGGCCCCTTACAATCATTCCTCCCATCCAGAGGCATACGGCAAGGAGATCCTTTGTCACCTTTTCTCTTTGTCATCATGGCAGAAGGCCTCAGAAGATCCCTATCCCAGGCGGTCCAAACGAATTAGCTCAAAGGCATCAAAGCTGCGCATCAAGGACCCACAGTAACACATCAGCAATTTGTTGATGACACAATGCTTATGGGAACCCCCACAATGAAGGAAGCTCGAACCTTCAACAAGGTGCTAAGTACTTTCACGGAAGCCTTAGGTATGGAGATCAATCTTACAAAATCCAAATTATTTTTCTTCAACACTTCTATTCCTATGCAGAGAAATCTCAGCAAAATTCTCAAGGTTCAGAGGAACTCCCTTCCAACCAAATACTTCGGCATCCCACTTTCAGAATACGGCCCCAAAGCTGCAAATTGGGAAGATCTCCTAAACAAAATGAAGGCTAGATTAAATAGTTGGACTCATCGAGCCCTAAACATGGCTAGCAGACTGGTACTGGTCAAATCAGTTCTTCAAATAATGCCGGCCTACATGCTCTTAGCCCTTGCGGCACCCAAATCAGTCTACAAATCCATTCGGAACATCCAGTGGTCCTTCCTCTGGAATGGAGATTCAAAGAAGTGCAAATGGGCCCTCCTCAAGTGGACAGACATATTCAAACCAAAGCTGGCAGGAGGACTGGGCCTTAGAGATCCTGAAATCCTAAGCAAGTCTATTGCAACAAAAATATGGTGGAGATGGGTGGAGAATCCTAATTCCCTATGGGGCACCTTGTGGAAGGCAAAGTACACAAATCAAATATAGGACAAAGACCTCATTAGGCTCACTGGCAGCACTCAAGGCTCTCCCCTCTGGAACAAAGTATGGGAGAATCAACACATTGTTCAGTAGCATTGCTTCTGGGAAGTGCACCAAGGCAACACTGCCCTCTTTTAGGAGGATGCTTGGCAAGAGCTCCCTCCTCTGGACCACCCAACTTGGACTACACTCAAGAATGACATGCAAGAGGCAGGGCTAAAAAAGGTAGCAGATTATTGGCAACCCCAAACAGTGACCACCACTTGGCAAAAATGGCTAACCAAAGATCAATGGCCAACACAAGACCATAATGAAAATATAGAACAAATCCTACAACAACTAGAACAACGCAGGATCCTCACCTCAACCAGAGAAGACATCCTGCGTTGGGGAAACAATTCGAAAGGTACTTTCAATCTAAAAGAAGCCTACAGAATCATCGTTGCTTCACCTGACTGGCAACCGGACCCCAGATGGCATGCCCTCTGGACCAGAGGCACTTCGCCCAAAATAACCCTGTTCTCCTGGCTGGTCATGCACAACATAGCACTCACCTAGAATAATCTACAATGACGGGGCTTCATCGGACCCTCTAGATGCGCCCTCTACGAGAATGATAGTGAAATGCTCAACCACATTCTCAATACATGCCCCACCGCCTGTGCGCTATGGGATGATATGGCTTTTGTCTTCAGGCAAACCGACAGAAATAGAGACTCGATCTGCCTCACCTTGAGCAATTGGCGATCAACCATGTCCACCAGTAATCTGATCAATAGGGCATGGAACCTCATTCCGGGAGCCAAATCCTCTGGAAAGAGCGCAATGCTCGAATCTTTAAGAACTCAGCGATGACAGTGGATAGATTAATGGAAAAAACGAGGCAGCTAATAACAAAAACGATCCACGCCATGGACATAATGTCGCAAGAGGGGAACCTGTCACCAAAGGATCAAAGGATTGTCCAAATCCTCAAGCTCAAAGCCCAGACCAATCCCACAGGCAGGAACCAGACCACACAAGCGATGAAGCAGGACAAATGGGGAACACCGTCATTTACAACATTCAAACTAAACTCCGATGGCACGTCAAAGCAAAACCCGGGAAAAGCTGGATACGGAGGAGCAATCAGGGACCACACGGGGAACATCCAACTTATCTACCATGGCAATCTGGGAAACAACACCAACAACATTGCAGAACTGATTGCTCTCATCAAAGGCATCACCCTGGCTGACCACTACAAATTTCTACCCCTGATAGTGGAAGGAGACTCGGAGATAGTCATCAAGATGATGAGGAAACTTCAAAACAACACACAAGTGGACAAGATCACACCCAGTTGGAGGCTCTCGGAAATCTTGAAGGATCTGCAAGCCCATCTCAGCAACATTCAAGGCATTACCTTTCAAGCAGTCAGAAGAACTGCAAATAAGCTGGCCGATACCATAGGCAATGCTGGTGTTTAGTCCAATAGTGAAGACTGTTACACCCTCTGGCAAGACCTGGAGGAGGGGGAACTCAGAGAGAAATGCCACACCATAAACAAGGCAGACCAGCAAGCTTAGAAAATGCTAGGCTCCTTGGATTCTTCCATATATGCATCTACTGACAATTATACAAGCTACGAGCGATCCACTCGGAAAAAAAGAAAAGAAAAAAAAGAAAAAAAGAAAAAAAAAAGAGAGAGTGAGAGCAGAGACTAGACCAGCTCAGCTGTGCAAAGGTAGACACAGGGAGGTCCCATCGACTCCCACTCTGCATCATGTATTCTACTATATTTTATTACTATAAAGTCTCGCTAAACCTTACAAAAAAAAAAGTATTGATGAGTCAACTATAAAAAGATATGTAGAGAGCCCTACTAGGGACAACACATTGATTAATACTATATTACCTAAACTTGAAAATTAAATTAAAAAAGGATGAGGTAAAGCATTGCCTCTTATAAGGCACCTTTTGTACAACGCCACTTTCTCAAAGTGCATGATTAAACTTTTGAGTCTTAGAGAATATGTTGAAATTATATAAGAGAAGAATAAGTGCCTTTAAGTCAGGTGGGGGATACTAATAGTCAATGGAATTGAAGTGTTTTTTCTTCCCCCTTTTTTTGTATAAATAAGGTATACACTATAAAGAAATGACTTTTTGCTTGAGATTACAAACTAATTTCAAGATTAATTGATAAACCAAGATTACCACTTTTCGTGGCTTATTATCACATATCCTATTGTGTGGGACTATTCCTTTACCCAATTATGCTATAATGGATGTAAGAATGTTTTATTTTCCTATAGATTTTTCTCATGAAATTATAATAATAAAAAATGTACTTGTTCTTCAAGAAGTTGTTAACTTATGATGATAAAATTGCCAATCTGTTATTCATGTTGGAAACTTAGTTATACTGGGGGCGGGTGAATCAGAATTATGTTAATTCGATCATCATTAACAAATTGTTGCCTAATCATTAATCAATCATCTAAACAATTAGTTAACGAGTACCATGGCACATGAACAACAAATCTAACATACAAGCAATTTCAAATCACAACATAAGTACAACACAATGGACATCATGGATTTTAGGTGGAAACCCTCAAGGGGAAGAAAACCATCATACTATTTTTCTTCTCTTCTTTTTATTAATCTTTAATATTTTCTCTTACATTATTTTTCTAGCCTCCATTAGTTAGGAGCAACGACTACCTCAACATTGATTTGATGGCCCCCACTAGCTAGGAAGCCCCAACTCCCTCTGTATAAGTTTGTAGGTCTCTGGCAACTAGGAACCCTAACTCCATATTTTAGTAAGCCACCATTTGTTGAAGGCCACAACCTACACAAACACTATGGATCATGTTTTCATACAATTTCATATTGGGTCCTCTTCCACAACAATACTTCAACAACAAACTTCTTGCAATCAACACAATCACTAACACCAAAAACTCACATAATCATACTCTAAAGACACCAATATATCTCTATCATAGCAATAACAGTATGAACTATCACTCGACCATACAAAACAACCATCAATTGTAGTGTAATACAAGGCAGGCTCATCATACATGGAAACTACAATGATGTAGTAAATCTCTTCAACATCAACCCCAAATATGAACATTGCTGAAAGTATATTAATTCAGCTTCAATACACAGAGAAACTAAACTAAGTTATAACCATGACATGATATATCTATACTAATTTTGTCTTCATCAAATTGGACCAAATCAACATAATCATGTTCCATTTCTCTTGATGACCATATCAAATAGGGCCTGATCAACATGTTACCATTCACACTAGATACCATGGGAATGCTTGCGACTTTTTGTGTGCACGCACATATTGTGAATTTTTCACCAACATGAAGTGTTGCAAGGATATAAAGGCAAGCTAGAGTAGAGTGTCACAAGGATGAAGAAGCAACCAGAGCAAATTCTGTCGATATTAATTTTTTCCTTCTTTCTCCACCCAAATCTGCAGCATGACCTCAATATAGCATCATCACAATAGGAAGTACCATTCTAACCATGTTCACATCAACCAATCACCTACAACCATGATTCACCAACACAACAAGCCAAACACATATTCCACACACGCACATTAGATTACTTGTCAACAAAGGAACACTAGTCCTTTAACAACAACAACAAACAAGCCAAACCATAACATATGAAGGGTGACCTCAATGCCAACCAAACAATATTGTTGCGAACAATTCACATCTTGTTCTTAAATGCTAGCTAGGTGTTTAGTTTTACATTTGAATTTTGTTTTTATAATTAGGATTACATTTAGGATTTATATTTTGATTAACTTGATGCTAAATCCATATATTGGTAGTCAAGCCAACAGGTTGAGGAGCTTTCTACCACAACAAAGAGAACACTAATTGGGTCTTAGCTTTGGGATATATCCCTTAGTTTCACAATTGATATTTGTCCATGTCAACATGCTATAATGAGGAATTACAAAATATACACAATTGAGGAATTCAAATGAAATAACAAAAACATACATAAGACAAGTGTATTCACTAATAAACTATTCGTGAGGAACCTTATTCAAAGAGAGCTAATGAACCCCTATAATTATATTTAACCCAAATTTGCAATAGTAGTTTTTTTAATAGAAGTATTTTGAATATTACAACACTACTCTTCAACTAACAATTGTTAACCTAACTCAAGAGAATACAACCAAAATTGAGATGTAAATAGTACGTATATAATATGGATTTCTTGGATTCCACAACAAAATTTCTAGAGAACTCCAAGACTACTTCCAAATTAATTCATCACAAGCACACCCCACCCACACCCCCATCTTTGGCCCCCCCCCCCCCCCCAACACAACTCCTTGTCTGCAGATCTTAGTTTACTCATGGTCATTAATTTCCATGCAAGTAAGTTGCTAAAGGAATGACTTCTTAGGAACATTGTTCTTCTTATTTGGTAGAACTAGTGGCCTACTAGAGACATGAATTCTTAAGCTCATTTAATTCCTTCTTTGTTGATTGACCTATTGATGTGTCAATTCATCCTTATTACATATGAAATTACTACCACCTAGCTTATGAAATTTAATAGTTTTGTGGTCATACGAGAATCATGGATTCCAAGATTCTATAACCTATTTATTTATTGAAATTGAAAACCTTAATAATGCTCATACATATGTTTCTTTGGTCATTGATGAAATAAATGAATAACCATTTTGTAGTAGATATAAATTCCATAACAAGAAAAAGGCAACATTTGTGGCTCATCATCAAGAATACTACTAGCACATACTCATCAATCATGTATTAAACTAAAACAATTCACTACAAAAAACATTGCCAAATCAATCAATTACAAGTGATTTATTAAACAATTGTAATGGTTACAAAATTTGATAATCTAGTAGATTTATTGGCCCAAGGTTGGTAGGGCATAATGTTTTCATTAGATAAATCTCCATTGAAAGATATTAAAATAGGTTAATACGATTAATAACCTAAATCCCAAATATGGCCAAAGTTACTCTGGAAGGTGCTAGAATGGAAATCTGCTTACTTGGAAATGATGAGTAACTAGTTGAAATATGTAGATATAGAAAATGACTTATGGATATCATAAATTTGAATTAGAAAGATGTGGATCTAGATTAGATGCATTGATTAGCAATGTATTTCAACTATATCAACACATTATTAAAGAAAGGTGAAACTACAATGCAAAGAAATTGAAATTCTCATGACTATAGGCACTAGTACTTGCAATGAATGGAAATGCACTGAGAAAAAATATTAATGTAGCGTAGTTTATTGCACTGTCGGATTCATTAGATGATATCTATGAGCACATTGGCTCAATTGTATCCAAGTCCAATTTTATGAGGCTAATAATTTAGGTATAGGTCATTGGTTATGTTAGTATCATTATCTCTTGGCCCATTGAATATTATAACTTAAGTCCATGCAAAATCTATCCAAACAATTGACCATATGGAACCACAAGGGTTTCTCCTTAAGACTTCTTAGGAAAAAGTCATCTTGGAAATGTTGATTGGCTAACCTCTCGTACTCTATTTTTGAGAGGTGACTCCCATGAAGTACCTCATGCTTAGATTTAGAGAAAAGTAGATAGAAATGGCCCTATAAAACCAAAACATATAGGGATGACACCAAAGGGAACCCTTATATAATTTACTAATGTAGGCCCATCTTTTAAAATTTTATGTTTTTAATGAACATACAAGTCATTGCAATGTTAAAGAAGGTTTCTATACCAATTATGAATCTGACACTAAATTGTATGACTTTTAGCATCACTAGAATGAAGAACCATTCCACATAGTCATACACTTTCTCAAAGTCACTCTTGATAAACACAGTTTCTAAACCAAATGACAAAGCTTGTTCCATGCCTTCCCATGAAACAATGACATTATCAAGGGTATATCTTTGTTGAATAAATAATTCTAATTCTAAACAAATTATTTTGAAAATAATATGCTTGATATGAAAGGATAGAGCTATGGATAATATTTTTTAAGATTTGTTGAGTAGGGTGATGGGCCTCTAGCTTGGGAACAATTCATGGTCCTCAACCTTGATAATGAACTTCATTAACGCCTTGTTAATATATAAGCCTAAGGGATTTACCATTAGTTTAGAGAGTTAAATCCTATGAAGTAGCTCATGTTTGAGTTTTAAAGAAAATTAGATAGCAAAGGGCCCCCTACAACCAAAACATATAGGATGAAACCAAATGGAATCCTTGTCTAATTTATTGAAATAAGCCCATTTGTTCATATTTTATTTTGTCAATGAAAAAACAAGACAATGAAATGGTAAAGAAGGTTTCCACACTATGAATTTGAGACAAGTCCTATAACTCTGAGCATCACTATACTGAAGAGTCATTCCACTTAGCCATTGACTTTTTCAAATTCAATATTGATAAATAAAGTTTCCAAACCAAATGACCAAACACATTCCATGCCTTCCTATGCAAAAATGACATTATCAGGGATATATCATTATTGAGTAAATAGTGCTTATTCTATAAAAATGATTTTACAAAGAATATGCTTGATATGTAAGGCTAAATATTTAGATAAGTTTTTATAGGATGCATTGAGTGAGGTGATGGCCTCTAACTTGGGAAAAATTAAGGGTCCCCAACAATGAGAATGAAATTGATCAACCCCTTGTTAATCTCTAATCCTGAGAAACTTGTCTAAGAGCTTCATGATAAACTTGAAGTAGATATGGTTTGAAAAAATCCCATGCATCCTTTGAAAATTCATAGGGAAATTCATCAATAAATGTGTTGGCATGGGGTTTAGACCGAAGTCTTGAATTCCTTGGCCAACATGTGCCCCGTAAGCATCAATGATTTTAATATCCATTAGTTAGAGAGGATCCCTGTTATGAGGGCTAATCGCAAGTGCAGACAGAAGCAATCTCCCTAGACTTCAAAGAACCATAGCAACAAACAAATAATCAAGCTAATCCCTTCAACGAATCTATCTTTTCTTGAACCATAAGCTAACACGGTTAGAAAAATAAATTCATACCTTATTACGAAATGCTTGATGAATATCCCCCTTTATACTTCAGTGCAACTCCTCCGTGCTTGAATCCAGACCTGCACACATGGAAACAACAAAGGATCAAAGGCATATGCAACATAAATGATTCAATAATTCAAACTAGTGATCAAGGAGACTAATAACAAACATCATTCCAATGGAAAAATAGAAATAACGTAAACCATCCATGAAATTCATCAGTTAATCCATTAAACAATGAAGTGAGAAGAAACACTTGTTTGTATTAATTTTAGAAACATAAAAGAGCTACAAAACCTATGCCTTGATGTTGTCAAGATCCTTCCATTGATCTCAATCCTCTCCAAGAATGATAAGCTCTCCAACCTAATTTGTCCAGCGTAAACTTATTCTCAACAACCTCTTTCAACTCCCCCACCTATGGCTTGATTAATAGGCCAAAAGGAAGTAGTTTGAGATCCTTAGTCCAAGGATGAGATCCACTAAAAGAGGGATGAGAGCTCCTTGAAGAATGGGGATTAGCTCCATAAAAGATGAGGTTAGGCTTGAATAAACATTAGTTCGAGGCTTTCTGTTGGGAATTATTTGCCCAACAATGCTTCGAGATCTCACTTTTTATTTTTACTTTTTATTGAGTCATGTGCACACTTTTTAGTGGCAGATAGAGTGCATATCTGCGCAGGGATCAATGTCAATAACTGGGTATGCACAGAAATTGACTAGGCAATTGCGCAGGAGACTAAAAGTTGGTTTATGGACCACGTTTCCCAAAATTTACTCTTTATTCAAAGTAAATAAGTGGTTGACTTGCAAGGGAGTGCTTCATGACACTTGAATGGATGACAAGAGATCCAATTTGATGATCATTTGTCATGGTGACAAAATGAAGTGTAACAAATTTCCCCCTAAAGTGCAAAGTTAGAAAATTTTGAGGATTGAAGTACTTTATCATATGAAGGATTGGATCAGAGACCATGGTTTGAGACCTGCAACAAACAATCAAGGATTATAATACAATATAATAATGTTGAGAAATGGCAACAAGAAATTTCAGTTTAAATTTGTCCTTGAATTTAAACTGTGAATTAAAATTGAATTATATTATCATAACAACTTGTAAATAGTTAATTAAGTTTAATTAACTTAATTAGCATAGGAATTTCGAGTTGGAAGTCTTTTTGTAGTCATGTATATGTTCTCCCTAAATTTTAGGAGTCCAGTATGAGTTTAAATTGAGTTGGAAATTAGATCACTTAGTTTATTGAGTTATGTTCAACTAAATTAGTTCCAAACTGTTTGTGGAACTAATAGAGAGTTAACAATTAGTTGGTGCACTAGTACATCCACAAGTGTCACTCTACTTAACTAAAGATTCCCACATCAGAAACTCATGAATGTCGATTCTGAGAAAGACCTAGTTGAGACTAGAGTGTAGGGCCATCGTACTATCAGTCGTATGATTTATTGAGTTGAAAATATCATGCATGCAATCAGAGAAGGACCTTTGTTTGGATTGCGCAGTTTTGGAAGCATGAATTCCCTTTAAATATATGCTATTCATCCTAGGAATTACGTAAGGAAATAGGGCTTGAAGAGCTGTAGAATTGGCTAAGTGTTGGCCAAGAGCTTAATTGTGAGTTGAGAGAGTTAAGATTACTTGTGCGGAATTGTTTTAGTTAGAATAGGCTTTGTATCTTCACTCATATTTCTGATATATGAAATAAAGATATCGAGGTTTTGAGTAGTGGCTTTCCCTAGATACATCTTGTGTTATGTGCCATTGATTATATTCCTCTTGTCGATTATAGTTTTCATCGATCTATTGGCTTCCGCTGGTTGAAAGTAGAAGTAGATTCTTATCTTGTGCTTTAGTAAATTGCACGAGCTTGTGAATCTACATGAAAATTATACATGGTATCGGAGCTGATAATAATATACTAGAGGAGATTTCAAAGTTTTGAGTTTTGGGTTATAGGTGAAATTCGAATTTGCAATACATACTTCAGGATCGACAGATGGCATTCTACAGTCTGCGGCTCGAGTATGCCTTGGAAGGCAGCTTGAATTTTATAGTTTGGATTGCACAGTTTTGGAAGCATGAATTCCCTTTAAATATATGCTATTCACCCTAGGAATTACGTAAGAAAATAGGGGCTTGAAGAGCTGTAGAATTGGCTAAGTGTTGGCCAAGAGCTTGCTTGTGAGTTGAGAGAATTGAGAATACTTGTGCAAAATTGTTTTAGTGAGAACAGGCTATGTATCTTCACTCATATTTCTGATATATGCAATAAATATATCAAGGTTTTGAGTAGTGGCTTTCCATAGATACGTCTTGTGTTATGTGCCATTGATTATATTCCTCTTGTCGATTATTGTTTTCATCGATATATTGGCTTCCGCTAGTTGAAAGTAGAAGTAGATTCTTATATTGTGCTTTAGTAAATTGCATGAGCTTGTGAATCTACATGAAAATTATACATGGTATCGGAGCTGATAATAATATACTAAAGGAGATTTCAAAGTTTTAAGTTTTGGGTTACAGGGGAAATTCGAATTTGCAATACATACTTCAGGATCGACAAATGGCGTTCTAGGGTTTGCGGCTCGAGTATGCCTTGGAAGGCAGCTCGAACTTTATAGTCTGGAGGGATAGAATGGAGGTTGTGCTAGAGGATAATGGCTTGAAGGAATTTGATGATCAAGAAATTCCTAAGGCAACAACATCATATGCATAGAATTTGGCCGAATGGAAGAAGTGTGTGGCGAAAGCGAGGCGGATAATCCTTGAGGGAGTTCGAGACTCAATTGTCTCGAGTCTACATGGAAAGGAAACTTTATATTATATATGGAAAACATTGACGGACTTGTATCAGAACAATAGTGACCAAAGGAAATTGGCACTAAAGGACAAACTTTGAAAAATAAAAATGGAAAAAGGCAGGACGATTCCAAAATACTTGACCAAGTTCACTTAGTGTCGTGATGAACTTGGATGTGTTGGAATCATGGTTGTCGAGGATGATATGGTGATTCTTGCTCTTTTATGACTCCCAAAGAGTTGGCATAGTTAACAGGAATCTGTCAATGGTTGGGAGAAGCTACCGGATTGGGAATGACTATGGTCAGATTTGATGCAGGAGGAGATTAGTAGGAACACAAGGGATGTCTCTTCATCAAAGACTGATGACCAAGAGAACTGTGCCTTAGTGATTAAGGTGAAGAAGGGGAAAGGGAAAGCTTCCCATTCCAAATTAGATTCTTATCATGGAGGTAAGAAGAAAGACATGACAAAAGTTAAGTGCTTTCATTGTCATGAGCTGGGCCATTTTGCTACAAATTTTCCACTCAAGAAGTCCAAGAAGAAATCCTCAGGATGAGAAGCAGGTGAGGCTTTGGCCTCTCAATTTGAATTGGAATTTTCCCTCATTGAATGCATGGTTTCATCAATGATGGGAAGTGTATGGTACTTAGACAGTGGAGCTTCATTCCACATGACTAGCGACAAAGATTTATTCAGTGACCTGGAGGAGAAAGATCTCCAGATGCATATCGAGATGGGTGATGACGGGAAGTATAGTCTTATTGCATTGGGCATGATTACTTTTTAGAGGGAGCATGGGGTTCCACTCACCTTGAAGAATGTTATGTATGTGTCGAGGCTGAAGAATAACTTGGTATCTGTTGTTGTGCTTGAGGATAGAGGCTATGATATGATCTTCTCAAAAGGAAAGGTGTTCCTTCGATACATAGCCACATGTCAAGTAAAGAAGATAGGGATTCGGGTGAAGAATCTCTATAAGTTGGAGGTAGAGGAGTGTGTTTCATTGAGCACAAAAGCAAAAAGAGTGCAGAGTCGAGACGTTGGTGAGTTGTGGCACAGGCGCTTGGGCCACTTGTATCATGAGGATTTAAAGATATTGTAGCAGATCTCTACAAGTCTTCCCAAAGGTACGCTTGAGCAAGTTGATACATGCGAGGGGTGTAGTTTGGGAAAATACACCAAGTTTCCTTTCATGACAGAGACAATCGAGCATAGGCTATTGTCGAGCGAGTCCATTCAGATGTGTATGGACCATTCTCGACAACATCCATGGCCAAACATATGTATTATGTTATATTTATTGATGACTATTCTTGTAAATGTTAGATCTTTTTCATGTAGAAAAAGGATCAAAGTTTCACAAAGTTTTGTGAGTTTAAATCATTGGTGGAGAAAGATTCGGGCAAGAAGGTTAAATCTCTATGGAGTGATAATGGTGGTGAGTATGTCTCAAATGAGTTTAAAAACTTCTATGCAGCGGAAGGGATTAAACGAGAGTTGACGGCACCCCATAACCCTTAGCGAAATGGGGTGGCCGAGAGGAAGAACATAAGCATAGTAGGGGCATCAAGGGCAATGTTGCATGATCAGGTCCTACCACTACACTTGTGGGTTGAGGCATGCAACACATTGGTTTATGTTTAGAACCGAAGCCCACATCGGATACTTGAGATGAAGACACTAGAGGAGGCTTATTTCGATAAGAAGCCAGATGTTGGTCACTTTAGGATTTTTGGGTCATCGATATATTTCCATGTAACCAAAGATGCATGGAAGAAGCTTGAGCCTACAACATAGTTGGGGATATTTTTGGGGTACACTAATCCACCTCACAACTATCGGGTGTACTTGCCACCTAGCAGGATGATAATGGTTTGCAGGGATGTCAGATTTGATGAGGAGAAGTTCATGCGAGTTTCCCTTGAGAGGGAGCTTGAGCTACATGCAAATGAGGAGATTTTAGCTCCTAAGGTTGAGGAGCTTTATATTGATGTGGAGCAACCACATGTAGAGGATCTAGGAGTGTAGACATCCACTCAGGCAGAGTCTTCTAGAGAGGGAAGAAAGTGCACCAGAGAGGCTGAAAGATTGTTGGATGATGCACAGGAGAATGTGGGAGCACCCACTTCTTAGCGCAGGCAGAGGAGGTCACTTGAGAGGTACACTGGATACATAGCTCTTATGGGTGAATGTATTGTGAAAGGCATATTCCTTTAAGGAAGCAATGCAACAGCCAGTTTGGGTTGATGCCATGGTGGAGGAGTATGACTCCATAGTTTGTAACAGTGTTTGCCATGTGGTCCCAAGACAGAGGACAAGTCAGTGGTGAGCTCATGTTGGCTTTACAAGGTAAAGCAAGTTGCATCTGGTAGTGTGGAGAAGCATAAGGCTACATTCGTGTCCCGTGGCTTTTCATAGGTAGAGGGGATTGACTATGATGAGACCTTTGCTCCTGTTGTAAGGTAATCGTCAATCAGATCTATATTGGCACTATCAACATAGATGGGTTGGAAGATACATCAAATGGACGTGACGACAACCTTCCTTAATGGCATGATTAATAAAGAGGTGTACATAGAGCAACTAGAAGGTTTTGAGACCTTTGACCATGATTTGCATGTGTGCCAACTCAAGAGAGTGTTGTATGGGCTGAAGAAAGAACCCCGTGCTTGGTACACAAAGATAGATAGCTACTTCACCAAGTTGGGCTTCACAAACAGTGAAGCGGATGTGAACCTGCACCATATAGTGATGGAAGGTAAATTGTTGATCATTGTAATTTATGCTAATGATCTCATACTAACAGGTGATGATCAGCTGATCAAGTCCTGCAAGGGGGACCTTGCAAGAGAGTTTGAGATGAAGGAAATGGGTATCATGCATTACTTTCTTGGCATAGAGGTATGGAAGGGAGATGGGGAGTTGTTTGTGTCTCAGGGAAAGTACGCCAACGAGATACTCACGAGATTCTGCATGGAGAGTAGGAAACCCATGGAGACTCCTCTAGCTGGTAACTAGAGGAAGGAGGATGCTACTTCAGGGAAGGTAGTGGAATCTATTGTTTACAGGTAGCTTGTGGGTTCACTCATATACTTGGTGAACACATGACTGGATATGTGTTATGCAGTTAACCAGCTTAATCAAGCGATGGTTAGGACTACCAAGTTGTATTGGAAGGTGACAAAGCATGTGTTGAGATACCTCAGGGGCACTTTTTAGTATGGATTATGGTACAAACGGACAGAGGGAGTGAAGCTTCAAGGCTTCACCAATGTAGATTGGGCAGGGAGTCCATCTGACAGGAATAGCACATCAGGAGGGATCTTTAGTATTGGGTCAATGAAAATTTCTTGGTACAATAGGAAATAGAGATCAGTTGCACTCAGTTTGGTAGAGGCAGAGTACATGGTTGCGAGTTAGGTAGCATGTGAGGCCATTTGGATGAGGAAGATCTTGGTTGCTTTGTTTGGTCAGTAGATGGATCCAATTGTGATTTACTGCGATAATCAGATTTGTATCAAACTCTCTAACAATTCGGTTTTTCATGAGAGGTCCAAGCATATTGATATCCGATATCATCATCTTAGAGATTGTGTATTGTGGAGGATTATGTTGTTAGAGTACATTCCCATGGAGGAGCAAGATGTTGACATTTTGACAAAGGCATTGTCAAGATGTAAATTCAAGTTTCACATAGACAAGATCGGGGTAGATGATAATCCCTTTCTTGTTGAGAGGGAGTGTTGAGAAATGGCAATAAGAAATTCCAGTTTAAATTTGTCCTTGTATTTAAACTGTGAATTAAAATCAAATTCTATTCTCATAGCAACTTGTAAATAGTTATTAAGTTTAATTAACTTAATTAGATTAGGAATTTCGAGTTGGAAGTCTTTCTATAGTCATGTATATGTTCTCCCTAAATTTTAGTGGTCCACTATGAGTTTAAATTGAGTTGGAAATTAGATCACTTAGTTTACTGAGTTATGTTCAGTTAAATTAGTTCCAAACTATTTGTGGAACTAATAGAGAGTTAACAGTCAGTTGGTGCACTAGTGCATGCACAAGTATCACTCTACTTAACTGAAGATTCCCTCATCAGAAACTCATGCATGTCGATTATGAGAAAGACCCAATTGAGACTAGAGTGCAGGGACAATGTACTATCAGTTGTATGATTTACTGAGTTGTAAATATCACGCATGTAATCAGAGAAGGACCTATGTTTGGATTGCACAGTTTTGGAAACATGAATTCCCTTTAAATACAAGCTATTCATCCTAGGAATTGTGCAAGGAAATAGGGGCTTAGAGAGCTACATAATTGGCTAAGTGTTGGCCAAGAGCTTGCTTGTGAGCTGAGAGAGTTGAGAATACTTGTGTGGAATTATTCTAGTGAGAACAAGCTTTGTATCTTCACTCATATTTCTGATATATGAAATAACGATAGCGAGGTTTTGAGTAGTGTCTTTCCCTATATACCTCTTGTGTTATGTGCCATTGATTATCTTCCTCTTATCAATTATTGTTTTCATTGATCTATTAGATGTAGATGTAGATTCTTGTCATGTGCTTTAGTAAATTGCATGAGCTTGTGAATAGACAGGAAAATTATACAAATAATATCATCGCAAAGGTAGGCATTCCTATACTCAGAACATAAATGTCTCAAAGAATAATACATAAATACATGTGAAGATCAATGTTAATAGACGACACAATATGGATGCAGCCATCAATGGATCTATATTTACAAATGAATATTTAATAACTCCATGCAACTTGGATGGATGAAACTAGATCCAGGGTCTTGATCTCTGTCTCTTGATCCATAGTACAAATCTAGCAATGCGAGCGAATGTCTCGAAGTCAAACATGGTAGAAACCACTTGATTACTGGTCAATGATGTGAACCATTAACAAGTGCGAGAGAAACCACCAATAATGGCAATGGCTCTTAAGGTACTTCCAGTATAATCTATGAAGTGTGAATAGATGATTTGATGTTGAACATTCATAGAGTCATTCGATAGAAGGCCAATGATGAAAACTTGTCGTCGAAGGCGAGAAACCTACCATTAAGGCATGCAGGCTTCAAGGTACTGAAGGCTTCTAGATCAACTCCCTAGATAATGAGATGAAGTCGATAGGAAGTGATCTGTCGTAGGAAGGCATATGACATGAAACTCATGTCAAGTTTTGAAGAACAACAATTTAGAGTAATTCAGGACTGACTCAGGGATGGTTGATGCAACTGAAGGTGAAGACTGGAAAAGTAATTTTACTGAGGCTGAACTTCTCTTGAACATATCAGAGACATGACATGATGACTTGGAAACATTTGACTCAAAAATAAAAACCCAAACCAATTGAAGACTTTCAAATGAGGTATGGTCAATTGTGTAATAAATGGATTTCCCCAACCCAGACACGAATAGTGATGAAGTGTCATGTTGAAAAGCGACATACTACCTTTTATAAATGCAAAACAAAGATTCTTTCTCACTTTCCCCCACCATTACTGGCAAGTACCTCTTTATTTTTTACAATCTTGAGGGGGATAACATATGCTTGTCCCGTAAGCTCATCCTTCAGATGAGTCCTCCCAAGTATTTTTAACAAACCCTAATAAGGAGTGGTTCAGTCTCGTCATGCTTAATGAGTCCTATACTACTTAATTTTTACGAGTCTACTAAAGGGGTAACTTAGTGTCATTTTCATGTTTAAAGAGTTTGAAAAGACACAAAAAGGAAACTCATTTAGTTATTTTACCGTAAAATTTTAACGAGCCTGGAGAAAGTAAAGCTTGGTGTTTTACAGTTTTTAGGGAGTCAGAAGAAAAATGTAAGTAAACTCCACAATGTTCTTTTTAGTAAATTTAGTCCCTTAAGCCTGAAAAAGGATAAAATAATGCGAGAGAGAACTCTATTGACCATGACTGGTCAACATATACCTTTTTCATAAACAGTCTGGTTCAGTCTGTAAAAGGGGTAAACTTATACTGAAAGAATGATTGCTCATTTACTTTTTCGAGTTTGAACAATCAAGTACTCGACGATATTTTCATTTTTAGGGAGTCTGAAAAGGGCGTAAAGAGAACTCCATGGTTTCGCTTTTTCATAAGCTTTAATGAGTCCAAAAAAGTGATAAAAATTTACTCATATCATCGAATTTCAATTTAATTAATGAGTAGGAAAAGATGAAAAGAACTGAACATTTTCATGTACGTTTTATGAGCATGAAAAGATAACAAAAGATGCTTGGGATTTTCATGAGTTTAACGAGTCTTGAAAATAAGAAACTGAAATGGACTCGAGGTAGGTTTCATTTTATACAAGCTTGAAACAAATAAAAACTATGCTTGAAATTAGTTTTCATGCCCCTAGCATACTGACATAGGCACATGCCCCCCACACTTCATTTCATTCTCCTAAGTAGACTATCAATTTCTAATAGGCGGATGAAATGAAGGTTCGTTTATGAGATTAGGTGAAAGAATTGAGTTAATTAGGGGAGGACTTGTTTCATTTTTATTGAGCTTGACGCATGAAAAGAACTATGGTCATGGCAGATGCTTCATTTTTTAACGAGATTGACATAGGAAAATAATTATTCTCATGGAATGTTGTTTCATTTTTTAACGAGGTTGTCATAGTAAAAGAACCATCCTCATAAAGAGTTTTTTTGATTTTTTAACGAGGTTGACACGGTAAAAGAACTATCCTCAAGGTGACTTGTTTCATTTTTTAACGAGGTTGACACATTAAAATAAGCATCCTCAAAAAGAGTTGTTTCATTTTTTAACGAGGTTGACACAGTAAAAGAACTATCCTCAAAAAGACTTGTTTGACGACTTCCAAATGGAAGAAACAAATGTCAATGGACACCCCTTGATCATGGCTTCCAAAAGGTCTTCATAAGATGGAAGAACATTTCTCTGGAAGGACAAATGTCAAGGGGATCAATAGGGATAATAAAATTGTATTCAAATGCCCCCATTGAATTTTTTATCAAGTCAGTTACTGGATCTAAGTCAAAATAATTCGAGCAGACAGTAAGAGGCTTGCTTGCATCAGTAACTGAAAACATGGGACAGGTTTTCACATAATTAACATGTGGTGGGGTAGGTATCACTTGCATATAAGGAAAATTTAGGGGTGTCGAATGACTGGTATTCGAATCCAGATCAATGTATGAAATTTGATCAACCATTATAATGTTTCCATTGTTAGGGAAGGACATCATGTGAAAGAGTGTCGATATGACAACTTTCATGGCATAGACATAGTCTCACCCAAGCAGAAAATTGAAATCTAAGGGAGCTTGGACTACCATAAGATCAATACAGACAATTTTACCTTCCAAGGTAATAGGTAATTGAGGAAGTATTCCTAAAGGCTAACTAATGGTTCTATTAAAAGCTAATAGATTCTGTGTAGTAGGCACAAGCTAAGGGGAACCCAAAGCTTGCCAAGTAGATGAGGATAAAATACTGACAAAAGCACCTTCGTCTACATTCGTGCATCGCACATTATTACCGTAAGCCTTCACAATAATTTGGAAAGGGGTGGAAGAAGGAAGATGAGGTTCTGTCAGTCGACTCCAATCAAAAGAAATAGTCACATTACTTGGATGTGGTTTAGAAACAACAGATGAAATTCTCCCATGTGTAAAATAATCTGAGGTAACATGAAGAAAATGAGCAGTATGAAGTTCACCCTCTAAAGGGAAAGTGGGATTGACTGAAGATGGAATCGATTCGACCACTTGATCAACAAATAGTCCATCAATTTGAGTGATACATGTTTCACCCTCCAATGTAAGAGTGGGATTGACTGTACTTGGATTTAGATCAAACACTTCGTCAATTGACAGTAGATAGGGAGAATGTTTACGGCAATTAGTTGGAAGTTGTTGCTATGAAATAGTAAGTTTTTCAAACAATTTTGAGGTTTCATCCATGTGAGGGAAAAGGTGATTATGATGAGCCCCTTTACATAACCTACAAGGAAACCTGACCTTAACCTTTTTCCTTGGAATATGAGAATCACTGGTTGATGGATCAACAATAAGTTGATAAGAATGATTGGATCATACTTCCAAGAACTTAGGAATACCAGGATAATTGATAAGGAAGTGGTCACCCTTACAAAGATTGCATGGGTATTTTGGCTTACAATGCACTGTAGAAGTTTCCTTAGCATTACCAATACTTACAACCATGGTTGGTTGGTTGAATTCTTTCTTATATGGCTTCTTCTTATTCTTCCCTTTCTTCTTCTTCTTAGTCACCTGGTTACTAGCATGAAGGATTTTACCAAGTGAAGAAGAAGAAAGGGAGGAGGACATGTTGCGTGAAGAAGGTAAAGGGTCAACAATAGGTTGGTGATGTTAGGATGGTGAACTCGGTTGAGCTGGTACAATTGGAGTATTTGGAATTAAAGAAGTTGAGAACATCCATACAGATAAACCTATCATGAATCTGGGAAGTGACAATGTAACCATATAAGGAGGACTGACATTTGAAAAATTAGGGAAAGGATTAGGGTTCTCATTAAAAGGAAGGTATTTATCGGTAACCTATGGCAATATTTCCACTAAATTCAACTTATATAAATTTACCATCAATATATATAATTGAAAAATCACAATTCGCACCTAACGTCACTAAAAGTGAAAACAAACAATTAATGCACGCTAAAAAATCTAAGGATTCAAACCATGCAAACAAGCTTTTCACAAAAAAATCACTAGTTGGTAATTAAATCCAACATCACAGAAATCAAAGTGAAAAGTGGTTGTAGATAGAGCAAATGGAACCAATTACATTGAAAACCTGCTTAATGCAATGATCTGGTGCAAGTAACTTCACTTATGCCATCTTGAGCGAAGATTACCCTCCTAAAAGTCCAAGTGAGTTTAGTCAACATCTGTTGCAGGTACAACAAGACCTTCCCTCTATCGTCACCTCATGTAATAACCCTAGGATTATGGTCACTAAGATTACCAACTACAACAATTCTACCTGGGGGGGAAGTCATAAATCAGACATACACGCAAGGGCAAAGTAAAAAATCTCAATTCCCTTGAAAGCTCCTTAACATGGTTAATTGAAGGTTTGCTTTCAAGTGATCTCAAGTACCTTTCGGCACCATTGTAATATGCATAAATCACTCTACCATAGCCAATGAAGTGGGTATGATCACTTCACCAGGTCTGATATGATCTCATGCTTAACTCCTTTGTAAGGGGAGCTTCCTAGAGAAAAATTGAAATAACTGGATTTATTTCCCTATCGCAAGATTCTAGTGTTTGTTTGTAGCTTTGGAAAGTTTACTCACTTTCCTATTCTAAAGCCCTACAACCTAATCTACAGTAGGTGAAATTTTATTAATGTTGTGTTATTAAGCTGTTACTTTCTCAAAGGGTAAATGGATGCGAAACTGATGGTATTATGACTTGACCCAAAACTTTAATGCATCAAATATGAAATTTGTAATCTCTTCATTTCGATGAATTCTAGCTAGAGTAAGTAAAGAGGTTCTTCTTTAAAATATTAACTCCAAAATGTACCACTTCTAAATTTTCAATGCAATTCAAAGCTCTAAGTTGCAAACCACACAATTTAATATATACACAATTTACTTGAAAACTTATGCAAATGTAATCTATGCACAATTTCCATGACACTATGCAAATGTAATCTATGCACAATTCTTGTTCATGAAATGAGAATTCTAACCATGCAAATGTAATGCAAGAGAATTCTTCAAAATAAACATAAGATGATTCCAAAGCAACAAAAGAACAAGAAGACTATTTTCCTTCACTAATACAACTAAAGAACCAATCAAGTGTAAGTAAAGGAAGTTGGGTGAAAATTCCAAAGATAACAAATAATGAAACTCAAAGGCGATTAACACTCATACACAATTCAACCCCCCGACGACTGAGGAGGAATTTGTTTTGCAAAAATGAAAGAAAAAACATGCAAAAATTGTTAAGAAACTGAGACAAATCTTTGAGCAATGACCAAAGGAAATCGAATTCAAAACACCCAATGAAATCCTTTAAATAAAAAATTCTTGAATGGATGTTATGAAATCAATGATTAAAGTGTAATTTTGATTAAACTTTAGTACTGGAATAAAAATAAATTATGTTTTCAATGTTGCACAAGAAGCACATCTCATCAAAACACTAATTCTTGAGAAACCCTACCTTTTAATCCTTGAAAACAAAAAAATATCAGGAAAATGCCTTCACAACACCTAATCAAACACACAAACACTGACTGGAAGCATAGACAAGTGTAATGAAACCTTAAAAAACAAAAATTTAGAGTTTAATGAGAGGAAAAACTATTTTTTCAAAATTTATCAGAGTATGTGCAGGTAGACAATATAGTACAATGCATATACGCATTACTGCTAAAGGTAATATGCACAAATCTGCGCTTTGTTTATGAACAAAAACTGTTAGGATATTCCGACACATAGGAAATAGTTAAGTATAACTTGGTCTAGTATAGAGTTAGGTAAAGTGTGTTTCTTTACTATGTACTTTTGTAACTTTCAATCCGACGGTCACGATATGTAGTGATCCGACGGTTCATTCTCTCCTCAGTATTACCGACACTTGATCCGTGGCTTACCACCCGATTGGTCCATGATCTCTATTTAAAGAGCATGGAGGGTCATTTGTAGGTTAACTGTTCATGAGAGAAGCTTATGTAAAATTTCATTATTTTATTAATAAATTGCCTAAAGTGGCCGCGTTGGCTCAGGCCGTGGACTGTTTCCTTCTTTGAGGGTTTTAACCACGTCAAAAATACTAGTGTATTGATCTGTGATCTGTTTGTGAGAAGTGTCCTTTGGTGTCCTGTCTGAGGAACTTACCTTGTAAATTCCTACATGCTATCAGAGCTATTTGAGGGTCGCATCCGTTGGTGATCCAAATCTAAAGCCGGTAGAACTGCATCCGACTGCCGTTTCCTAGATCTACTGTTTCTGACAACTTTCGGGCCAAGAGGACAACTCTATTGTGTTAGGAGCATCTGTTCCAGTGAAGAACTCCTTTCGTTTCATGGGAAAAGGTTTCTGGTAGCCCTAGCTACGTCATTTTTAATATCTGGAGGCAAAAAGAGCTTTCTCAAGCAAGCACGCAAGCCAAAGCTTTAGTGACTAAAAAAAAAAAAAAAACCCCTTCCTCTTTTCCAAAAATTACTAAACTTTTAGTTTAGTTCACTTGGTCCAAAGCTAATTTATGAGAGTAGAGGTCTTGAGTTCAAGTCTCCTTTTTGTTGAGCTAATTAGATTAAGTTTGGAAAGGGGGCAGATTTCTTTTTTAACATTATCATTCATTTCCGCACATTCTCGCACTTCGTCGGCATCTTCATCAACTTTTCTTCAAAAAGCCATAACTTCTTCATCCGAAAGCTGTTTTTAGAGCCGTTTTTTTTGAACTAGCCTAATTTTTCAAGATCTTTCCATTGGAACACTTAGTTTTAGCATATATATCTTCAGTTTCTGTTAAAATGGAAAGTCCATGCCAAGTTATTCTTGATAGCACCAACTACTTCCAATGGTGGTCCTACATTGTGGATTTACTTAGAAGTAAAGGTCTTTACAGAATAGCCACAGGCCAAGAAACCAAACCAGAAGATGAAGATAAGGCAGCTAAATGGGAAAATTGGCAAGATCAAGCACGTGGGTTGATAGGGATGTCTATTTCTCCAGATCTTAGATTCCATATTGCAGAACTTGATACTCTTGATGAAGCATTGAAACAAATTACTAAAGTTTTTGGAATCAAAAATGAACTTAGAGCCCATCAAATCGAAAATGAGTTGCTTACATTGGACCCCAATAATTTTTCTTGCATTGAAGATTTTTTGTCCAAGTTCAAGACCCTTAGACTTCTCTTGGAAGGTGTTAAGGTTAAGAAAGAAGATAGTAACCTTATTTATTCTATCCTTACTAAGTTGGGACCAGCCTACTCTGTATTTGTTTCCACCTTCCATTCTACAAGGGAAGCTTTCATTTGTCAAGGAAAAGACTACAAGGTCCCTTCCTTTGACTCTTTTTGTGATTCTTTAATAAAAGAACAAGAAAACCTCTTACACCTTGGTCTTCTTAATCTTGGAAACTCTTCCAAGAAAGCGTTAGCCGCCCAACAGCAACCAAATTTAAAGAATCCTAAGAAGTCATATCCTATAAAGAATGGTCTTAAACCAAACATGGGTCCTAAGCAAACTCAGTCTCAAAATGAAAGATCATTTCA